>JZKD02S0430656.1:369241-383790 GCA_000966675.3 Picea glauca
GTTCTCTTATGTTTTCCAAGTATGCAAGACTCACATGGGGGAATTTGCTCTTTAAAGATAGGTAGACCTTTGACCATGGAGTTCTTCTGAAGAAGACTTAGACTCTAGAATGGTATATGTCCAAATCTTGTATGCCAAACCATTGTTTCATTCAGGGTTGATGCACTTTGTGCATATGGTTGAATCAGATTTGCAGTTCTGAGGGTAAGGGGAAACATCCTATTTGGAGTCATATGGATTTCAGAAATCAATTTTCTGCTGGGGTATCTGTCATATATTTTGCAAGATGCTCCCTCAAAAAGTACCTTATAGCCATGTTCAATGAGCTGTCCTACACTTAGCAAATTATGTTTCAGATCTGGAACATGATAGACATTGTTTATGTCTTTCTTTACACTCTATTTAGTAAGAATAGGAACAGTTCCTTTCCCTTGAACTTTGACTAAATAATCGTTTCCAAGTGTAATATCAGATGAGATTGAAGAATCAATGCATGAAAGTAATTCTTTGTTACCTATCATGTGATTGCTGCATCCATTGTCCAACAACCAGAGATCTTTAGGTTGTTGTTCGGTCTTGTAGCATAAGAGAAACATACCTCTTGAGTTTTCTCCCGTGTGATTTGACACATGTGCTCTGCTTGAGAGTTGATCTTCTTGCTTCTTCCTGCATTCAAATTCATAGTGTCCATACTTTTTGCAGTAATAGCATTGTATGCTTGATTTGTCATTTGACCTTCTCCCTCTACCTCTTTGAGGCTGGAAATTCTAATGTTGATTTTGTTGCTGTTGCCTTTGACCTTGGAAATTTTGATTCGGATACTGATGTTTATTTCCTCCACTGGAGTGAGGGTTACTTTGATTGCTCCCTCTTCCTTGGTGACCCCTGCTTCTTCCTCTGCCTCTCCCTCTGATGAAGGAGGATTGAGTTTTGAAAGCATTGGAGATTGACTCATCTGTGAGATGCAGTCTCGTCTCATGTGTCACTAGAGAACCAATTAATTCATCTGTTGAAAAACTTGATAGATCCTTGGATTCAAGGATTGCTGTTACAAACATTTCGAATTTCTATGGTAAACTTCTGAGAATTTTTTGAACAATGCGTTGATTAGTGATGGTTTCACCAGTTAGTATGATCGGGTTCATGATGCCCATGACTCTGGTCATGAACTGATCCACATTTTCAGACTCTGTCATCCTTAGAGTCTCGAATTGCGTCCTCAAGGTCTGCAGTTTAACTATTTTGACCCTGTCATTTCCTTGGTAGGAAGATTTAAGGATGTCCCAGGCCTGTTTTGAAGTACCAGCGCCTGTTATTTTTGAGAAAATCGAGTCATCCACAGAATTTTGAATCCAAAATTTAGCTTTATTTTCTCTGTTTCTTTGAGTTGCCTGAGCAGTTTTCTGTTGATTAGTCATGGTTGACAGGTCTGCTGGGTCTGGTTCAATGTATCCATGATCCACTGGATCCCAACACTCTTATGCTTGCAAGAAGGATCTCATCCGAAGAGACCAGAACTCATAGTTCTTTCCAAGAAGAATCAGACCCTGAGTTGGTCCTAAATTGCTAGACGTCGCCATATTTTGTTTTTAAAGAATTTGAACAAAACAAAAACAAAATTCTTACTTACCCATCTCCTGCGTATAATTTGCAGTGACTTCAAAACTCTGCGTGCAAGATTTCGCAAGTTTTTGGCTTCGCGATTCTGACATTGGGACTTCGTTATATGAGTCCTCCGATCTCTTGTCTCGCCAACCTCCGATTGCTGAAACGTCGATTTGCCGATGGCCGAAGGGAGCTTATCGGCCTTGAATTGGCCCTTAGTCTCCATTCAATGTGACCATGTGCCTTGATGTTAAAGCGCTACGGGATTTTCCGGTTCTCTGTCTTCCAATTTGCCGAAATGCGAAATTTGCCTTTGGACAATTCAATGGTCCAGATCTTCTTGTGATCTGACGGTCCAAATCTTATGACTAGAACTCATAAGACCGCAGTCAAACCTCTTATCGAGATTCGGGGTTTCGAAGGTCGAAATGCATTGGACCTCTTGACCACAGAATCCCTGATTTCCCGATTCTCGATTTCACAATGGATGATCTTTCCTTTCAGGAAATTTCTCGATTGCTTTGATCTCTGCCACGCGTCCTCCTATATTGGACAGTCTTGATTTCTCCTTGCGAATTCACGATTTGATATGTTCCATACGTCTCGTCTCCAGGATCCACGAAACGTCGAACCCCGGTGTGCCAATTGATTCTCTCAATCTCGCCCACGTGTCTCCTCAAAATGGACGACTCCGATCGTTTACGGGGTTTTCACCATAAAGAAACCCAATCCCTTGTCCTCAGGATTCGTGATTTACCAAATCCCGATGTGCCGATGGACTCTCCCCTTTCGGGACTTTTCCCAAGCCCTTGGATTTACGCCACGCGTCCCCTCAATGTAGTGTCCCCAAGGCCGAGCCCCATCACAGATCATGTTTTATGCAAAGAATTGTAAATGTGTTCTATAGGCTGGTGAGCCAAGTTTTGTATAAGCTGTAGGCTTATGTGTTTTGTTAGGCTAGGGAGCCTAAGTGTGAGGGCCAGGAGCCTATTGATGTACTTGTATGTATGCAGATCAATTAATAAAATATAAACACCGCCAGTGCAGACCGACCACGATGAATGGGTGATGGGGGACTGAGCGTCCACAGAGTGGGCAAGGAATTAGGGGCTGGAAGGTGGGAAAGGGGCTGAGTGTTGAGCCTAGGGGGCTTAGGCCTGGAATAATATTTTAATATTATTTCCAAAAAGAGCCATGTGCATATTATTTTATCCTAATTCCTTTTGGAAGGACGCGTGACTTCCCAAGTGGTGAGAGGAAGGCGTACGGATGGAACACATGTAGTTTCCAGGGTGACAAGTGTCAACCCTGGTACATGCAAATAAAACCATTGCAGTAAGCCGTGAGGGGGGTTCTGATCCATTCGATCCGATTGTCTTGGGGAGAGCCGTGGAAACCATCTGCCAGAATACCATGGTTTAACTCTGAAATCCATAAAGCCTGTGGTTGTCTAAAGAACCCATGTACACCCATGCACAGAGCTGTGAGTCTGTGCGTGTCTCCGAGAAAACTCGTCTGCGCATTCCCTGAATGAGAAGCCTGTGTTGAATTGAGTGGAAGTATCTTTTCTACTCAGGGAAGCTGAGCTAGCCTGTGCGTGAAGTCCCTGTTCCGAGATCATCCTGTGAGATTATCCTGTGACCGCTGAACCGTTTTGGGAAGCATTTGTCTGTGTTTCCCGTGGATTGTTGTGACCACGCAGTACTGGACTGCGTGAGGCTTGTTGGCCCGTGAGCGAATCCTCTAGGTGAGAGAGTGTGCAAAGGAAGAAGAGACTCCTGGAAGGAACCCTGTAGCTGCTACAGAGCCCGAAGACTTTCGGTCCGGTCTGTTCCTGTAACCCAAGGTAAGGGAGACTGGTAGCCAAAGGACTATCTAGGTGACAGAGAAGGTGCACTCTCCTGGGGTGGAACAAGCATGTAGGGAATGAGGGTCTGTGGGCAGTGAGCGTGGGAGATTCCTGGGAGAGTTTTCTTCCTCGCAATTTTGTATGTGCTATCTTCCCTGTAACCTCAGCCTAGCCTAGGATTCCTTGCCTTGGGTGGAGCTCGGTCCCAGCTCGGGGGTGACCTACTGTTGAGCTGATGAACAGTGTGGTCTAAGGCTGGGAGGTTCGTGGAAGGCCTGCACTTGGTTGGCGACTTCTACAACTGTTTAAAGATAAGTATTATGAATTATGCTTGATCATGTTTTGGCATGACTGTGTTGTTCATGGATCATGTTTACCGATGTGTAAATGAGTTCCTGTTGAATTCTATGGAATGTTTAATTATAGCAGTAACCAGATATGTTTCACTCTGTAATTTAAAGGTGTTTAATTATGTTAAATGCACGTGCTTATAAGGTCTGTACAAATTATGTAATCATTCATGTATAGAATGGTAACTGAAAGGTTTGGAAACCTTGGTAGTGAAAGTGACACTACAAATTGACATCAGAGCGTGAGTAAGCTTTGAGCTACGAAAAGGGTACACTACAAATTAGTATCAGAGCTAAGGTTTCGACACTGAGCCTAGATGGGCCAGTTGAGTGGTCGGTGGACCAAGGGTGAGGAAGGAAATTGTGTTTGTAGGACCAATTTCGGACCCTGGTATGACCCAGAGTGTATAGGAGTTACTTAACTGTGCCTATAAGCTCAGGAGGATTAGCGGTGCTGTGAAACTGCAGCTGGTATGGTCTATGACCACAGGGAGACAGGTCTCTACACCAATGGTGTTAGAACCATAGGATCTGTTAGGGAGGGAAGGTGAGCCCTTGTAACCGTCAGATCTAGAGGATGTGCACCGGGTTTAAAACCTTTGGATACTGCACATGAGTTTAAACTCGGGAGGCTCGTGAGTCATAAGATCCTTGTGGGATTACCCATCAACCATCCGAGTTGACAGAAGTTGCGCAGGATTTAAGTCCTCATGTGCAGAGGAGAAGTCCCGGAGAGGCGTCGGGATTTTAGAAGTCAAGAGAATCGAGACCTTATGATTCTCGAAAACCCGAGGAGGGATCATAGCTGTAGGATTCCAAGGAGGACATGTGTCAGAATCCTGGAGAGAGTCGAAACTCGGAGAATCGGAGTTCTCGAGCACGTAGAAATCTTTTCACACGAAATCGCGATCCGCAATTTCGCGACCAGATCTGGACCGTTCATATTAGGGAACACGCGGCAAAGATCTGCCATCGGGGAAAGTCCCGACAAGGAGTAAGTTCATTGGTGTTTGAAGTTCATCGGGAAATCGGGAACCCCGGTGACAAGTGATTCATACACTTTGAAACTTCGAAACCCAAAACCCCGATGAGCGGTTGAGTACGGTCACGGGGTAGAGGTCACATGGACCTGGGATTAATCGCGAAGGGTTAAAGCAAAAAGGTGCATTGGTATATCGGGAATCGAGATATCGGAGATCCCGGAAGCAAAGGATTCGTGCATTGGAAAATAGCGATACGCGATTTCCTGATAAGACCTAGGAACGTGGGGCCACATTGACTGTGAGGAGGACAGGTGGCAGATTTTACGTGACAGGAAAAAGGACTGTTGACAAGTCAACGACTGGGACCCATCGGGGATCCCGTGAGCATATGAGAACTGACATTGAAACCACCGAAACCCGACAGGGTAAGGTGGAGGTCATATAGTATGGTCAAGTGGACCAGAGGCTGAGCTAGGAGAGCTAGCCGGTGTGAAAGCACATCGGGAATCGGAGGATCGGAGGTTGTGAATGCATGTGCATCGCGACATCACAAATCCCGAAACCCCAATAAGAGGACTGATCATGGTCATGGGCAGTGGTCGTATGGTGAGGCTATAGCCCGGAGGGCTAGCACAGTCGGAATCCATCGAAAATCGGGAAATCGGGGATTAAACCCACCAGAACATTGCCGGTTTCAAAACACCGATAAAGGTAACTCTGATAGAAGGAAAGGAGACCTCGAAGAGTTTTCTGTGGGAGGAAAAACTTCCCGATAGGGAAATAGGAGAATTTCAAGAAAACTCGAAAAACACAGAGCCAGACAAAGTTCAAGAAATTTGTGAAGTTGAAATGTCTTTCGTTCTTGTTCGTATTAGTTTTAAACGTTGTGGATTATTCATGGAATTTAACGGCCTGACAATTTTGAATTGGATTGCACAATGCATATTCAGAATACAACAGAGGCCAAAACTCCAGTTAATCAACGCTGAGCATGGAGTGGGGAAGAGTGAAAATTATCCCTGAAATGGAAGACGAACGAGAAGGAAAGGATGTTAACCTGGGAGTCAAAGGGTCGAACTCCAATGGGCATGGAAAGGAGATGGATAAGGAAGGACATATAATGAAAATCCTTGAAGGATTGCAAAGAGAGGCCAAGGAGCGTCGAGCCGATAGTTGAAAGCTCATGAAAGTCGAGGATCGGCAAGGGAAGTTAAACTTAAAATTCTTGCAGAGTCTGGAAAGAATAGAGAAGAAACTTGAGAAGGGAAGAGACTCAAGTACGACAGAGAGTCGCAGAGACCATGGGAGAAGAAGTAGATCGACGAGTGGTAGCCGACGTCACAGTCGCTCCCAAGGACGTTCTGACAGTAAGAAACATAGTAGTTCAAGCCCATCACCTACCCGAAAACACCAAAAATCGGGAAGGGAGGAATTAAAGGGAGAGATGAATAAAATTAAACCTCCAACCTTCGATGGAGAGCATAAGAAGGACGAAGATGCTAAAACTTGGTTGTTGGGCATGAAGAAATACTTTCAGCTGCAGAATTATTCTTCCCATGCAGAGGGAAGAATTGCAATGTACCAGCTGAAAGGAAAAGCGTCCATGTGGTGGGATCAGTTTGTGTAGGTGCAGCACATTCAAGAGAAAGAGGTCACTTGGAAGGAATTCAAGAGGTATTTTGAGAAGAAATACCTGAATAAAAGATACTATGACAGAAAGATGAAGGAGTTCTTCGAACTCAAGCTGGGCAGCATGACCATTGATGAGTATGAACGAAGTTTTCTGGAACTGTTGAAGTATGTCCCATTCATCAAGGATGAGGCTGTCAAAATTCAGAGGTATCTGAGTGGACTGCCACCTTCTATTGGTGACAAAATTCAATATGATGATCCTAAGACTATGGAAGAAACCATAAGAAGGGCGAAGTGCCTATACGAACAACAGAGAGAAAAGCCTACCTTTCGTAAGGCTTGGGATAACCAAAAAAGGTTTAAGAAAGAACAGAGAAAGAAGGGAAGTAAGCCTTCCTTTTTCAGAGACAGTCCTTGGGGACAGTCATCTTTTAAAGAGCCTAGGAAAGTTGAAGGAAGTGAACAGATGACAAGGCCTCCCCCCATGGAGTGTTGGGGCTGTAAAGGGAATCATAGGTACAGAGACTTCCCCCACAACAAAGACAAAGCAAGAACTGTCCATACTATTCAACAAGATGAAACAGTGGAGGATATGGGCAGAAGAATGCCGAGTATCTACGCAGCCCTGGACAACAAGCAAGCAGAATTTCAATCACACATGATTGAAGTGGAAGGTATGATCAACAACCGACCACTTGTTATTTTGATTGATTCAGGGGCTAGCCATAGTTATGTAGATCCTAGGGTGGTGGAAAGTTTGAATCTAACGAAGAGAAAACATGAGAAGTCTTGGTTAGTGCAGTTAGCCACAGGGACCAAGAGGAAGGTCACTGAATTGGTTAAGTCCTGTTTAGTGGACATGAAAGGAATGGACACTAAGGCTGAATTGAACATTCTGCCTTTAGGCTCATATGATTTCTTAATTGGGATGGACTAGCTGGACCAGCACCATGCCCTTCTGGATTGTCGAAACAAGAGGTTCACATGTCTGAACGAAGAGGGAAATTAGGTAACAATTCAAGAAATTCCCAGAGCCGTGGCTGTTAGAGAAATCTCAGCTATGCAGCTGAAGAAATGTTACTGGAAAGGCTGTCAATTATTTGCAGCCTGGGTGGAAGAAGCATTCCAAGAGGTGATCTTGAATATGGAAGACCACAGGGTACTTAAAGAGTTTGAGGACGTGTTTCAGAAGGTGCCTGGACTACCTCCGAAGAGGGACAACGACTTTTCTATAAATCTGATGCCTGGAGCAGCTCCAGTTTCGAAATCTCCTTATAGGATGAGCACACCAGAGCTGAAGGAGTTGCAACTGCAGCTCGAAGAGTTATTAAAGAAAGGCTACATTCGTCCCAACGTGTCACCATGGGGAGCCCCAGTCCTATTTGTGAAGAAGAAAGATGGGACGATGAGGCTGTGCATTGAATTTTGACAGCTGAATAAAGTCACTGTCAAAAACAAATATCCTCTGCCAAGGATTGCTGATCTTTTTGATCAATTAAAGGATGCAAAAGTATTTTCGAAAATAGATCTTCGATCTGGATATCACCAAGTGAGGATAAAAGATGAAGACATCAGCAAGACTGCCTTCAGAACAAGGTACGGCCATTATGAGTTCACTGTGGTGCTGTTTGGACTGTCCAACGGGCCTGCTATCTTCTTCATGTGATTAATGAATGGAGTGTTCAGAAATTATCTGGACAAGTTCATCATAGTCTTCTTAGACGATATCTTGGTGTACTCCAAGACAGAGGAAGAACATGAACAACACTTGAGAATGGTGCTATAGGTGTTGAGAGAACACTAGCTTTACGCAAAACTGAGCAAGTGCTCATTTTATCAAAAGCAGATCCATTATCTGGGACACATTATTTTTGAAGAAGGGATCGCTGTGGATCCTGAGAAGGTACATGCCATTCAAGAGTGGCCAGCGCCAAGAAATGTGACAGAATTTAGATCCTTTATGGGTTTGGCAGGCTATTATAGGAGGTTCATAGCCGGATTTTCAAGGATAGCTCATGCTATCACTTCCTTGCAAAGGAAGGAGAAGAAATTTCAGTGGACTAATGAATGTGAGAGCAGCTTCCAGCAATTGAAGCAGCTGCTCACTAGTGCTCCAATCTTGAAGATTGTTGATCCAAGCAAAGATTATGTAGTATGCACAGATGTGTGTAAGGAAGGGTTGGGAGGAGTTCTCAGCCAAGAGGGATCTGTACTTTGTTATGAATCTCGGAAGCTGAGAGAGAATGAAAATAATTATGCCACTCATGATTTAGAGTTAGCAGTAGTTGTCCATGCATTGAGGAAATGGAGAAATTACCTCATGGGCAAGAAATTCAAATTAAGAATAGACCACAACAGTCTGAAGTATTTATTTGATCAGCCAACCTTAAATGCCAGGCAAATTAGATGGCTGGAATTTCTGTGCGAATATGACTTTGATATCAGACATATCAAAGGGAAAGACAATAAGGTGGCTGATGCACTCAGCAAAAAAGTGCATGAATTACATGCTACAACCATTAGCATGTACAGAACTGAGTTGAAAGACAGAATTCTTGAAGCTGCAAATGCTGATTTGTAGTACAAAAGACTTATAGCAAAGCTACAACAACATGAGAGACTCCAGACGGAGGAAGGTTATATCTTAGGAACTGAGGGTCTACTTCTGTATAAAAACAGAGTGTATGTACCTAATGACCAAGAATTGAAGCTGGCAATTCTAAAGGAAATGCATAATGTGACTTATGCTGGTCATCCTGGATATCAAAAGACTGTGGCAGCAGTCAAAAGCCATTATTTTTGGCCAGGTATGAAAAAGGAAATCACTGAATACATCGCCAGATGTATGGAATGCCAAAAGGTCAAGGTTGAGCATAGACACCCAACAGGGTTGTTGCAGCCTTTACCTATTCTTGAGTGGAAATGGGATGTGGTAACAATGGATTTTATCACAGGATTGCCCAGAACAAGCAAGCAACATGATTCAATCATGGTGGTGGTGGACAAGCTTACTAAAGCTGCCCATTTTATTCCACTGAAAACAACCCACAGAGAAGCAGATGTTGTTGATATCTTTTTAAAATAAGTTGCACGCTTGCATGGAATTCCTAAGACAATTGTGTCTGATAGGGACCTGAAATTCACTTCGAATTTCTGGAGAGGATTGTTCAAGGGATTCAGAACGAATTTGAACTTTAGTACATCATATCATCCCGAGTCTGATGGACAGACCAAGAGAGTAAACAGAGTGATAGAAGACATGCTGAGAATGTATGTGATGGATAAACCATCAAGGTGGGAAGACTACCTGCACTTGGTAGAATTCGCCTACAATAATGGGTACCATACATCTATGAAGATGAGCCCATTCGAATCACTTTATGGAAGAAAGTGCAACACTCCAGTGAGCTGGGATAATCCAACTGACAGAATAGTAGTTGGACCTGAACTACTCAAAGAGATGGAAGATCAAATGATAAAAATCAAACAGAATTTGAAAGCTGCCCAGGATAGGAAGAAAAGTTACGCTGATAGTAACAGAACCCATAGAGAATTTAAAGTGGGTGACCATGTTTGCCTGAAAGTGAAAGCTAACAGGAGTTCCCTGAAATTGGGAAGTTGCGCCAAGTTGGCAGCAAGATTTTGTGGGCCATTTGAGATCCTAGAAAGGATTGGGCCAGTTGCATACTTTCTTGCATTACCTGCATCTATGACTGTACATAATGTGTTTCATGTTTCATTGCTTAGGAAATATGTACCTGATGCTAATCATGTTATCGATTGGACTGTGATTCAGGTGGAACCAGAAAATGTCCTGCAAGTGCATCCTGTGCGTATATTGGACAGGAAAAACAAGCAGCTCTGGAATCGAGCTATAGGGCTTGTAAAGGTCCAGTGGACCTGGTAGGGTCCTAAGGACATGACATGGGAGCATGAAGAAGTAATGCGGGCAGAGTACCCGCATCTTTTTGAAAATTTTGAAAGATTTGCAGAAACAGTGTAAGTTGCACTGAGGATAGTGCAAAAATAAGGGGAGGGGGATTGTAGTGTCCCCAAGGCCAAGCCCTATCACAGATCATGTTTTATGCAAAGAATTGTAAATGTGTTCTATGGGCTAGTGAGCCAAGTTTTGTATAAGCTGTAGGCTTATGTGTTTTGTTAGGCCAGGGAGCCTAAGTGTGAGGGCCAGGAGCCTGTTGATGTACTTGTATGTATGCAGATCAATTAATAAAATATAAACACCACTAGTGCAGACCGACCATGATGAATGAGTGATGGGGGACTGAGCGTCCACAAAGTGGGCAAGGAATTAGGGGCTGGAAGGTGGGAAAGGGGCTTAGTGTTGAGCCTAGGGGCTAAGCCTAGGGGGCTTAGGCCTGGAATAATATTTTAATATTATTTTCAAAAAGAGCCATGTGCATATTATTTTATCCTAAGTCCTTTTGTAAGGACACATGACTTCCCAAGTGGTGAGAGAAAGGCGTACGGATGGAACACATGCAATTTCCAGGGTGACAAGTGTCAACCCTGGTACATGCAAATAAAACTAGTGCAGTAAGCCATGAGGGGGGTTCTGATCCATTCGATCCGATTGTCCTGGGGAGAGCCGTGGAAACCATCTGCCAGAATACCCTGGTTTAACTCTGAAAGCCGTAAAGCCTGTGGTTGTCTAAAGAACCCGTGTACACCCATGTCCAGAGCTGTGAGTCTGTGCGTGTCTCCGGGAAAACTCGTGTGCGCATTCCCTGAACGAGAATCGTGTGTTGAATTGAGTGGAAGTATCTTTGTTACTCGGGGAAGCTGAGCTAGCCTGTGTGTGAAGTCCCTGTTTCGAGATCATCCTGTGAGATTATCCTATGACCGCTGAACCGTTTTGGGAAGCATTTGTCTGTATTTCCTGTGGATTGTTGCAACCATGCAGTACTGGACTGGGTGAGGCTTGTTGGCCTGTGAGTGACTCCTCCAGGTGAGAGAGTGTGTAAAGGAAGAAGAGACTCCTGGAAGGAACCCTGTAGCTGCTACAAAGCCCAGAGACTTCCGGTCCGGTCTGTTCCTGTAACCCAAGGTAAGGGAGACTGGTAGCCGAAGGACTGTCTAGGTGACAGAGAATGTGCACTCTCCTGGGGTGGAACAAGCATGTGGGGAATGAGGGTCTGTGGGAAGTGAGCGTGGGAGATTCCTGGGAGAGCTTTCTTCCTGGCAATTGTGTATGTGCTATCTTCCCTGTAACCTCAACCTAGCCTAGGATTCCTTGCCTTGGGTGGATCTCGGTCCCAGCTTGGGGGTGACCTACTGTTGAGCTGATGAACAGTGTGGTCTAAGTCTAGGAGGTTCGTGGAAGGCCTGCACTTGGTTGGTGACTTCTATAGCTGTTTAAAGATAAGTATTCTGAATTATGATTGATCATGTTTTGGCATGACTGTGCTGTTCATGGATCATGTTTACCACTGTGTAAATGAGTTCCTGTTGAATGCTATGGAATGTTTAATTATAGCAGTAACCAGATATGTTTCACTTTGCAATTTAAAGGTGTTTAATTATGTTAAATGCATGTGCTTATAAGGTATATACAAATTATGTAATCATTCATGTATAGAATGGTAACTGAAAGGTTTGGAAACCTCGGTAGTGAAAGTGACACTACAAATTGACATCAGAGCGCAAGTAAGCTCTGAGCTGCGAAAAGGGTACACTACACTCAAGATGGACGGTCCTCATCGTTTCGCGATTTCGCGACTTGCGACTCCAAATTCTCTAACAACTTGAAACCCCGGTAGCTGAAATGCTGACGACTTCCTCGATGTCTGCCACGTGTCCAAATGAATGGGCGGAAGTGATCTTTTCGCTATTTCGTGAAGCGCGATTTCAGGATTTTCGCCGTGGACTTGGATCTGCTGCCACCTGTCCTCTGAGATGGACGACTCACAATCCGCTTGCGATTTCGCGTATCAGGGTTTTGGAGTGCATTCACCTTTCCTCGTCCAACTCCCGATTCTCGATTTTGCGATTGGATCAGATCGACAGCTCACGATCTATCTCGATCCAACGGTCCAGAATGACACGTGATTTCACGATTCGCGAATTCTCATGACAGTCTTCTGACCTTTACACCTTGCGAGTCAGCGAAATGCTGAGATCTCGCCACGTGTTTCTTGATGGACGGTCCAGATGATGTCGGGATTTTATGACTTCCCAAGTCAAAAATTTCTCCTGTGCGCTCCAGAGGACTAAACCTCGTGCGCTTTGTTGCTAATCTAACGACTATCGGTCCTCTGCGCAAGATCTAATGGCTGAAATTCTTTCACCTTTTCCACACTCTCTTCGTCCCTTCTAAACTGGTTTCCCACTCTGGATCCGTTCACAGGACGAATCTTATAGCCTTAATGGTTGTTCTTTGCACATGAAATGCGTTCTTTGCTCCTGTGGAAGAAAGATTCATGAATCTTTCAAAGATTTGAAAGAATTTCACGAGTTCTCTGTCCTCTGCTACAATCTTTGGTAGATTTGAAGAATTCCTGCAATTCTTTAAATGCTCCTTCTTTCTTTAACAATCTTCCACGAACTTGAACAAATGTCTGTGAAATCTTCAACGTTTCTTCCTTCTTAAGCTCTTCTTCGTGAATTCTTTAATGATTCTTGAAAATTGTACAAGAATCTTTAAAGTTTCATCTTCTGCACTCTCTTCTTCCTTCTCGTGTTTCTGCTCCTTGAAACTTTTGAGCGTAGTACGCTTTGTGACCTCACGTGAGCTTCTTATGGCGATCTTTAGAGAGTATTACGGACAGCTCTCCAAGCCTTGTGAAAATTCTGTGTTGTGTGCTCTCAAGATCCATGTAAGCTCTGCGCTATTTGAGGATCTTGTTGCTCTCCAGCCTGTGTGAAGAGGCTTACTGCTAAAGCTTTGATACCATGATAAATTGTGAAGCAAGAAATGCAGAGAGAAAGAATAGAATAGAAAACAGTATATTAGAATATATGAAGAATAGTACAAAATGAGTACATGAAGAAGTTCAGAAGTAGTAAGTCTGAAGGAATACTATGCAATGGGAAATAGTTGAGCTAAATAGGCTCAAGCAAATTAAGAATAGAAAGTACAGCTGGCCAGGACAGCTGGCAGTGTATAGTCAGGCTGTTAAGGTTACATTATATTTAACAACTCTTCCACAACTCTACCACATCCTTCAACCATTAGAATTGTTGGGGGAAAGCTCTCATTTTAAATTGCCCGGTAACACTGTGGTTGGGTAGAAATATAATAGTTACCAATCTCTCTATCCTACCATAAATATCAACGCTTCAAAATATTCAGGCCACTATTCAAATATACGACAACCACCAGTGTGTAAAACTGATGTGCATGAAATCTTAACCACAAAAAAGGCTTTAATGGTTGAAGGTTTTACAACAGGGAAGATTATCCTGATATAGTTTATGTAATTTTGAGTTCCAATCAGAAAACAAATACGAATTCCAACTAAGGATTCCAACTAACAATCTCCATTCAGTCGTTGTTTTCAGAAATCACTACTGACCTAGACCGTGAATGAATAATCTTGCAAGGGAATACATAACTATGTCACGAAGTGAATAAACACATAATTCGTTGGGAGAATAAGAACAGTTTGATGCTTCCATTTGGATCATGTAAGTCAATGCCACTATTCTAGGAAGATGCAATTCCACATTAAAACAAAGACGAATTGGAAAAATATGTCGTCTCACTCCTAAATCTCGACTTGAATGATCACAATTAAAACAAAGATATAATCTAACTAGAGGGAACATCGCCGATTGAAAGAGCATCGTGACGTTTGGGGCATAAATTAAAGGTTATTAAAAGAGATACATCCACCTCGTGCTATATTAATTGGGAATAAATTCAACGTTAGGTGAAGTTGTGGTTAACCCATAGTTGGACCCTCCAAAATAATCAACCGAATAGAAATTAGTTTAAAATAAGCAATTGGTTTTTCATTAAGTCCAATCTAACAAAAAGTACCCAAAATGAGCAGAAAAGCTATAAATTCTATTTTATAGTTGGAAAAGAAAAGTAAGTATAAAAGATATAATGCTTTTGGAACCATTTAATAAAGGTTCAATCAAAGTAAAAAGAATCAAAAGCTTTATATA
>JZKD02S0430656.1:384729-415496 GCA_000966675.3 Picea glauca
TTTCGAGCACAGAAACAAAATTCTAAAGAATCACAAGTAATCACTTACCCTCTTAAGGTCCGATAGACCAATTAGGTCTTAGTGGACGTTAATCATCATCATCATCATCATTATCATCACCATCATATATATATATATATATATATATATATATATATATATATATTCCAAGTGAATCATTTATAAAAAGAAAAAGGGGATTATTGAAGAAATTTTATGTTTCCAAATAAGTCATTGAAGACCTTAATATAAAGGTGATTCCCCTAAAAGTTAAGTAAAGTGAAGATTTAAAAAGGAAATTTTCTAAAAAGGATTGAATAAACATTTAAAATTCATTTATATATAGGTATATTAAGGAAAAGTAAGGTTTTAAGAAAAGATATAAAGTAGAAGGATAATCAAGGTTCAACCTATAATTATATAAATGGAGTTTCATGGTGAAAAAAAGGAAGATTCCCTCATACTTATAAAAAATATGTGGATCCCTTATTACAAGTTAATGGGATTATTCAAGGAAAGAATATCAACATCGCTATTTTCCCAAACGCTAGGAAAAATCACATTAATATTGACCTAGCGAACCAATTAATGGTTTTAAAGCCAAATATAATTGAAAAATGACACGTGTCTTTCCAATGAGAAATATGAAATTAAAAACCTACAACTATCTATTGGTGATTACAAATTCATAGCTCAATTCAATGTGGTATCAATGTATCAAGACAATGTTGATATAATTTCTAGGATCAACTTTTTTTTGTTTGTTAGTTTGTCCATGACATGTGGGACTAACCTGTGGCTATGAAACCGCGACTTAGGGGAATCTAAGCCGTCAAAATCACCTGGAGATCACACCCAGCCTGAGCCACACCAACCCTTAATATGGTTGGATTTTTTGTCCCTACAGGTTTCGAACCAGTGACTTTAACATCATGGAGTGCCTTAATAGTACACTCTGTCACCGACTGTCCTACACCTTGGGGATATTTCTAGGATCAACTTGGATAGATACACTGGGTACTTTTATTTTCAACACAAGGAGAAAGTTTTTGACATTTTCTTATAAGAAGAAGAATATCACATTACAAGACGTTACAATGAAGTCAATTTCAGAAGCTCCATCATCAGAAGACCTGAAGGAAATATCGGAAGTGATCCTTCAAGATAACTAGAAGTCAATACAAAAGTTGCAAGATCGATAGAAAGAATGTGACAAGATCATCATTGAAAAAGATGAAGATATTTCCCGCCTAAGAAATCATAATAAAAAACTACTTGCAAAAATCATGAAGTCCTAGGAGAAGAAGCAGTGTTTTCAAAAGTTGGAACAAGAAAATCAAGGTCTCAAAGATAAATTAACTGAAGAAGAGAAAGAAAGATCTTTCATAAGGAACCTTAATCAAAATTTACTAGAACAAATTAAAATCTTAAAGCATGAAAGGAAGGAGAATTTAAAATAAAAAAATAAAGATGACAAATTAGAAGATAAAAAAGAACTTTTGCGATTAAAACAAAATAATCAAGATTTACTAACACAAATTAAAAGACTTAAGCATGATAAGAAGTCTTTACAAGAAGAGATAGATCGCAAAACATCAATAGTCGATAAAGAGACAATGATTGAACCTATGGAGCTAGAGAAGTCTTTAGATGTAAAAAACCCAATTTTGGATAAAGAAATTAATATAGATCTAGTCAACCTTACAACTCATGTAAACATGTCTTCAAATGTCGAAGTAGAAAAAATCTAGGGATATGAAGAAGACTCAATTTCAAAAGTTAATCAAGAAAAATATACAAGTATACGAAGTAAAGATCAAGTTGCAAGGATGCCTTATCGACATCCTAATCACAAAAGTCGATACTTTAGCGAATCAATGCATCAAATAACCGATATGGAGAAGAATATTACTTCCACTACATGTGGGGCTCAAAGTAGAAGCTATCATGGGAGTCAAATTGCATCAAATTCATTTCAAGAACACTATAAAATCCCAATTCCGTAGAAGATCGAATTAGGATGGGCAAACTCCTTTACAATTCAACAGTTATAATCAATGCTTCGAAGATCCTATCATTTCAAGTATTCAACGATCACTAAGTCAAGAATGAATAATCAAGGGACAATAATTACAAGATAAAACAAGAGATAAGTCTTCCATAAAGTATGATTTGAGGAAAAATATTTTTTAATGGGAAGGCAATGTTATGAACACAATATATATAGAAATATATATAATTAATAATAATTAAATATAATAATTAAACACATCATAAATCAAAATTCACGTCTTATCTAAAGGAAGTGTCTACTCATGAAAGGGAACCCCCTGTGAGGATATATAAATGGGCCCTCATTCTCATTGTATTCATCTCATATTGATATACATTATTATTTAATATATTACCCTTTATGGATTATAACTTGTTGTCCTATCTACATTGGGTATTTACTTGGTGAGCCGGCTTGGTTCACCACAATTACTCAATCATACAAGATTGTACATACAAGTTACAAAAGGCCTCTTAATGGCCTTTTAAACATCTCCCTCTCTTTGGTTTGACACTTTATTCAATTGGAAACACTCCTTGGCATGTTCTACATTCATTTGGGGACTCTCTCATGCTCGGAAGCTTATGATTAAATTACAAAGGTTCTGAAACCATAATTGGTTCAGATCATAACAATCCTTCCTAAATTAACCTCAGATCCACAAAATACTCACTCTAGATCCACAATATACTAAAGAGACATACAACCAGCCCTAAGATCTCTCTAAGTTCTCATAACTCTCGAGAACTAACTCAATTACAATGCATTTCACAACTAATACAAGTTTTCTAGAATTTATTCAAACATAGGAATTTTCATCAATTACACAATTAAATTCAAATAAACTCAAGACCCCTAGGTCTAGTCAAACCAAGTTGATTTTGGATACAAGATGCTCCTGCATCAGTTAAACATTAGGATTGTAAAAATATTGATTTAAAAAAAATTGGAACGATTTTTCTTGAGTCTCATTGGCATTGGATGCAGGTGTGAGGTGACTTCGATTTGCCAATTTTTATCTTGTTATGGGCTAATATTTTTTTAATTATATAAAAATATTTAATACTTTTGGCCAGGGTTGTTAGCTTCATAATCCTAAAGTTCTATAGTTTTAGTATTTTCCTAGTTTAAATATTTTTAGAAATTAATTTATTCCTAGTTTGTTAGGATAATGATACTTATCTTCTATGTAAAAGACACCTATCATACTCATGTGATTATGTGATTGGTTGTTTTCTATATAAACTAGTTCTTTCTTCTAGTGAGGTTAATGAGTTTTTAGTCCTTACCACTGTTTGTAATCTTTATTTTCATATTAATAAAATTATGTGTTTGACACTTGGTCAAATTTATCATGGTATCAGAGTCATGTTTAAAGGGATTTGGTGAGGAGAAAACCATGGAAATGAGAGAGCCATGGTTCAGGAGAATGCTATTGTGATGAAATGGTCATGGTAATGAGAAGACCATGATGTAAATGTGAAGATTGAGACTCCAAAGCTTAACCATGGTTTCTACAAAAAAACAAAACAAAGTCTTTAAAAAGGAATTTCGTTATTTCAATTTAGGGAAATTATTTGCAGTTCATCAAATTATTTGAAATTATTCAGATCTACCATTTGTTTTCGAAAATCTTCAACAATTTTCATAAATATGATAAGGAAATATGTAGATCGGGATCCAAATTCGGATTTTTTTTAGATCCCACAAATCTGTGTTTTAGATCCAATTTTTTTTATATAAACTTAAAACAATATATAGATCTTACATAAAAATTGTAGATCTATTTCAGTCCATTGTAAATCTGAAATGTTTGTGAAACTGAAATTTTGAAAGGTTCCTTATTGTAAAAATTTCTCAGATCCATTAATATCTGGAAATTCTTTGATCCAAACATTGTCATTTTTAATTGGATCTAGATTTTTTTTGTTGAATTAAATCTCTCTTATCTATTCTTTAAATCCAAAAAAAATGCACATTGGCACCACCCTCTTCTTCTACATCGGTTTGAATTCGCTAGATCTAAATTTTGATTCTTGTGATAGCCATTCCTGGCATAAGATAAAATCATGACAATCCATGATAGAATGTCTATTTCATCCATTTGATCCAAAACCCTACAAACATCTTCCAAGCTATCGTACTTGGAATATATTGTAACGATTTATTGCCTACAAAAATGTGCAAGGTGTCATTCAAACATCGTTTCTCACACAACATACATCGTGGTTATTTCTAGGGATCACATAATATCATTCGAAACAATAGGCATCCAATCTTTTTTTTTGGTTCGAGATCGACAAAGTGCAAGCTCAAACATAACTATTTCATATCTCCAGCGCTATCCATGCATACAATTTCCTTGCAGGTCCATGGCTTGGGTGTTGTTCAATTTTTTTGGACATATAAGAACATGGAATTCAATCCAATATATTTGGAAAATGACACATCACATACTCCTCAAGGAAAAGGACCAGTCCGCTTCCTTCTTCCTGTAATTGGAAAAGTGTTACTTTCTAATGTTTGGTACGTTCCATCTTTTAAAAAGAATTTATTGTCCTTAGTCCTCATTAGACAAGGAGGTCATCAAATCATTATGGAAGATGATTTTATTAAAGTCAACTCAGTAAAGAACAACTTCATGATAGTAATGAATGGTTATGAAAATGGAAAACTATCGAGGATACAAGGCACAATCATTCCTCGCAACCAAGACCTTGCAGCATTAGTGGACTTATCCTCTAGCTGATTAATATTATGGCATTACATATTTGGCCATTTGAACTTTGAAATCCTAAGTAAACTTAAATATGAGGAGATGATTAAAGGCTTGCCTACCTTCATAAAGGAAATTTCCAAGTGTGAATCATGTATAATTTGAAAACAAAAGAGATATCTATTTTACCCAAGTACATGGAGAGCAAATAGATGTTTGCAATTAATTCATAGTGATAATTGTGGTCCTATGGAATCTTCTTTTGGTGGATGCAAATAATTCATTCTTTTCATTGATGATTTTACATGTATGATTTGGGTATACTTTTTGAAGAACAAATTAAAATCCTTTGATAAATTTATACAATTTCAACGCTTAGTTGAAAATGCCACCAAAGAGAAGATTGCCACACTTAGAATAGATAATGGGGGAGAATTCACTTCCAATGAATTCAATGATTATTGCAGGAGAAATGGAATTAAAAGGAAGTTGAAAAATTCCTATACTCCATGGAAAAATGGAGTCATAGAAAGAATGGACATAAATTTAATGGGAATGGAAAGATCTATGCTTCATTTCAAGGGGTTAAGCACACAATATTGAGAAGAAACAGTTCATAAAACTATTTATCTATGGAATCGTTCACCCACATCAGCCTTAGATGGAATCACTCGATATGAAGCTTGGTATGGTACAAAGCCTTCAGTAAATCATCTTTGATTTTTTGGCTCAACTTGTTATGCCTTAGTTCCTAAAGAAAAAAGGACTGAGTTGGAAAATCGTAGTATGCAATGCATGCTTCTTGGTTATTCAGATGAAAAGAAAGGATATGGATTGATCTCTATTGGAAAATTCATTATAATTCAAGATGTTTTCTTTTATGAAATTGAAAGTCAAACTGTAGAGGAACTTGAGAATCTTCCGAGTCATTTGGAAAAAAGGTAAAATGAGGAAAAACATTTCATCAAGACAAACCCATTTGGATTGAAAAAGACTTAGCCCCCAACATGAATGTTCAAGAGTTACATAACTCTTCCTCCAATGATGAATATTCAATAAAAGACTAAACAATTGGATTAACTTCACCATAGGGAAAACACAATATACCAAAATGGTTCACACAACTGCTTAAAGATGTTCACCCGGATGAACAAGACAAAACATGAACTACAAGTTCTACTTCATCTCACTCAATTTTTTCCTTAGTAATTCATGATTCCATTGAACCAACAACTTTTGCAGAAGCAATGAAGCACAAAGAATGGAAACAAGCCATCGTGGATGAGTATGAATTGATCATTGACAATGGAACATGGAAGCTTGTTGATATTCCAAGAAATGTTAAACCCATTGAATGCAAATGGGTTTACATAATCAAGTATAATCAAATGGTGAAGTTGATAAGTATAAAGCAAGACTTGTGGAAAAAGGATTTGCTAAAAAATAAGGCATAGATTATGAAGAAACATTTGCACCAACAACCAAGTGAAATACAATCAGAATGGTAATTAATTTGGCTGCACAACATGGTTGGATACTTCACTAAATGGATGTTAAAAGTGCTTTTCTTAATGGTGATTTGAAAGAAGAAGTCTATATGAATCAACCCCAAATATTTGAAATTTAAGGGCAGGAGCACAAAGTATGAAAATTGATCAAAGCCTTATATGGTTTAAAATAGACACCCAGAGCACGGTATGCTAAAATGGATGAATACCTTAAGAATGTTGGTTTTCATCATAGTGAGTCTAATGATACATTGTATTTCAAGATGCAAGGATAGAAATTAGTGATCATCATTCTATATGTTGATGATCTAATCATTATAGGAAATCATGAAGTCCATATCCAACAGGTAAAGAAGGAACTTCACAAATTATTTAAAATGACTGACTTAGGGCGATTTCAATACTATCTTGGAGTGGAAGTTGTTGGAATATTCACCAATATTGAGAGGGGGGTGAATCAATATTGATAACCTTTTACAAATTTCAATCACAACAGTAACATATCAATGATTCCATTCACTTATGATTACATTTAGCATATCATAAACATATAACCATAAATAATTCATCACATCATAACCATAGATACACAATACACTAGAATCTTACGTGGAAACCAAAATGGGAGAAAACCACAAAATGATTTCTTATATATATAAAATATTGCATTCATAGGAAGCACCAAATTCCAAATTCTCCAACACCAACTAGAAGGAGGCTCCAACCCCCTACTTACAGGCTCCAACTAGAAGGAAGCTACAATGCCCCAAATTCTCCAGCTCCAACTGGAAGGAGGCTCAAACCCCCTTATTTATAAGCTCCAACCTGAAGGAAGCACCAACTCCCTGTATTCTCTGGATCCAACCAAAAGGAGGATGCAACCCCTTGATTTATAGGCTCCAACTTGAAGGAATCTCTAACTCCCTTTATTCTTCGGCACCAACCAGAAGGAGGCTACAACCCCCTTTCCTTTCTCCTTCCTTTCGCCCTGAAATATAAGTGTAGACTCAACCTGTCACTAACATTGTCACTAATAATCAACCTGTCACTGATAATCAACCTGTCATCAAACCTATCACTTTCACTGTGACTGTCACTGTATCTATTATTGATATTGATATCTCATTATAAACATCATCATCAACTAAAACCATATCTACTCACATAGATCATATACCAAGATCACCAATCATGTGCTAATCTATGTGTGTCATATCATTCATGTAATACACATGTGCCATATCCATAAACCATGTGCCAAGATATGCCTCAAACATCAACCATGTACTAAAACATGTACCATAACATCCATCAACCATGTACCAAAATATTCCTCAAACATGTAAACATATACCAAAGTACATCTCAAACTATGTGCCCAATATCCAAGATGCTCCTCAAACCATATGCCAAAAAAATGCCTTAAACATATTCCAAACCATCCAATATATGTATCTCAAACATGTGCAAACACATTCAAAATGTGAAGCCAACCATACCCCTCAATTATATGCCAACTCATCAATGATATACCTCAAACAATGTGCCAATACATTCCTCAAACCATTTATCAAAGTATCCCAAAATGTACCTGTTGATGAGTCTAAATGTTAGGGACCTAACCCCTCACGTAGGTAAAATAATATATTTCCATGTAATAAAGGTCAATATTAATAAGGCCTAGCAATAAGGAAGAATAAGTCCAATGTAAGAAGACCTAATAGAAGCTTCCACTTCTAGAAGGATCTTCCTCGAGATAGTTTTTTCGATAGACATATTTAGTATAAATAGGAGTCAAGGGTATGAGAAATTTTTTCTTGAATATTATTGTAATAGAGCTCTGCTCTGCTGGAGGTTTCCCCCTCGAAGAGGAAAGTGAACATTTCTCTCGATAATCAAAGTGATATTTCTGGTGTTATTTTTTTATCATTTTGGTATTATCGTGGTGTTGTTTTTGTTATATTTTTGTTCATCTGCCATTGCTAGCTATTTATTTATGTTCTGCATACTTTTTATATCTGGAATATTACAAGTGGTATCAGAGCACCTTCCTCGGTATAAAATTGTGGGTTAAATTTTTTCAGGGTAGAGACATATTCCAACATTTTTAAGCTACAAATATTTGTCGTTACATGCATAAACCCATGGTCGGGGATTCATACACACAGGAAATACAACTGGTACTTAAGTGCACATTTGTTGTCCACCCTTGTAACCCCTCTTGGTACCCTTTCGAGTGGTAGCGCATCAGACAACACTTGTATACGGATCAACCTAGATCTCTTGAAGCCCTTCGTAGATAAACTAATCGGTTGCTTGGTTTCTATAGTTCCACTAAGAAAAACACTGGAGAAGATACTCTCTAGTACCTGTGTAGTCAAGTAGTATGATAAGGGTACAGTCTAGCCTCCTTAGTTGGTTCCATGAGATATTGGTCTGAGTACTACTGTTGAACCCCGAACGTATATCAGAGAGATATAACATAGGGAAAACCCTTGTCTGTAGAATCCTTGAATACCTAACCCTGGGGACAGAAACAAAAATAAAACAGACAAGATCTATTGCAGCACAACTGTGTTTCCTGCATTCAAGTTGTGAAATTACTACACATTTCTTCCTATTAAGCATTTGAACATTTCATCACTGCAGTATTCTTCAGATCGGAGTATAACTCCGTAGGAGTAAAAAAAAAAGTAAGTTTGGATCCCGTTGGCAACATTATTTGATACCTATTCCATTGGATTTCTCTCTTCACCCTTATCACAATAATGCCTATCATTTTTCAACAATTTGTTTTTTGTGGACCCAACCCCCTTCCAACACCCTTATTTGGGATTCACCCCATTGGATTCAACTCGTCGCCCTTATCATTGTGATACACTTCACCCATAACCCAATTTCTATGTGGTCCCACCCACCCCTTTTTGTGTTCCCTTTTCATCATGGCCCATACCTACAACCAAGACTTGGAAGCTCGCTTAAATACCTTGAACTCTAATTTCATAGAAACCCAACAAGGAGTGCGACAACTTAGTGCCAATATTCTCTCCATCAATCAAAAAATGCATTCCTCCATCGTTTCTTCAGTCATTGCCTCAATCGAGGAAGTCAAACAAGAGCTCAAATAAGACATTACTACCTGGCTTGAATCTGTCACTACGATGATCTGTGCCAAGATGCATATCCCTACAGATATTCCCTTATCTAACCCACCTTTGCATACCGAAGGTGAAACTTCCTCTCATTCCCAGAATTTTCAGCTCCATCACTTTCAGCGTGACCTACACCTTCCACGTGTGGATGTGACCAAATTTTATGGATCGGATCCTACTGGCTGGGTAACTCAAATGGAACATTATTTCTCTTTGTATGGCATTATAGATGAGTTGGCCAAACTCCAATATTGTGTTCTCCATCTAGATCAAGAACGTTGGAAATGGTGGCAATGGATAAAAAATGCCCGCCAAGGGTATGTGGCTTGGACACACTTTGTTGCAGAGATTTATGAACGTTTTGACATTGACACCAACCATTTAGTCCGTTTGAAAAAGTTGAAACAATCTGGCACAGTGGAAGACTTTATATCTTCTTTTGAGCGACTAGATTTTCGTACAGAGGGCATGTCTGATGCTTTTTTCTGAGAATGTTTTATCAGTGGCCTCAAGGATGAGATTCGTTATTTTGGGCAGGTTAATAAATAATTGAAAATATGAAAAGCGATAAAAGAAAAAGGCTATATTTTTTTCTTTCTTGTTGGAATTTGGTAATATAAATGTTTACTAAATCACAATTTTATGTTGTTTAAATTGCATTTTTGAATGTAAAAATAGATTTAACATGCTGAAAAACTCATGCAACATTTGGATTATACAAAATTAACTACTCAAATTTACAGATCCAACAATATTTCTTAAAATTTTAAGCAAATATATAGTAGATTAAAAATACACTCTTAAAAACGTTTTCACATTGATGAAGTTGAAGTGTCATAAATTATATACAAAATTAGGTAGTGAGTGCACGGGGTTGAGTTGTCTTACCGTATGACTAAAATATAAATGCCCCAATGGAGTTGAGTTGTTTTAGTGTATGACTAAAATATAAATGCGCTCAAAAACATGAATAATTAACAATAACTCATTTGACTTTAACGAGACAACCTAAGGAGAATTTTCACACGGAGGGAGCTGATTTGTGGTTTAATTAGTGGGTTGCGGAAATGTGATTGTCGTATAAATATATATACACATGCCACTGGCCAGCCATTCTAATTTGTGGTTACTTCGATTCCTTAAATTCGTAGTACGCTTCATTAAATGAATACATTCATTATCTCTAGTGAGTAGTAAGAAATTATATATTATACACTATACTTTTATTTTTTGAATTTGAACTTGAGAACACTGAATTTATTTATACATTTAAAAATGATTCGATGTTCTCAATTTATTTATACATTTAAAAATGCCCCAATTGAGTTGAGTTGTTGTTAGCGTATGACTAAAATATAAATGCGCTTGAAAACAAGAATAATTAACAATAACTCATTTGACTTTAATGAGACGAGCTATGGATAATTTTCACATGGAGGGAGCTGAGTTGTGGATAATTAGTGGGTCTCGAAAACGTGATTATACAGATGCCAGCCATGTTGATTTGTCGTTACCTCTATTCCTTAAATTACGTAGTTTAAGAAGCTTCATTAAATGATATCCATGTGACTAGTGAAGATTAAATGATATCATGATTTTCATAATTATATAATCACGCGAGTCTCGTTACTTCTATTTCTTAAGTCGAGCGGTTTTCCAAATCCAATGGTCTACGACTTGGACCATCAACCCCTTCTCCTAATTACATGGAGGTAGATTGGTAAGAACCGCATGTTCCTTGGATATTTAATGTTTTGTTGACTTGTATTCCTTGGATAATTAACTGTTTTGTTGACACATGTTCCATCTAGCAAATTTGGCATCACCAAGGGATCTTATATCTTTATTCAAGACCTTGTTCATGGCAGCAACATCAGTTCTTAAGAGAAATTTCTTATAAATAAGATAAATTTTAAATTTATGAATAACATTCAGTGCTGTTTTTATTTCTTTATCTAAAGCTGAGTAATTTTTCTCTGCTGATTGCCAAAGACCTGAGGCAAATTGGATAATTTCTTCCTTTTTCTTATCTCTCTGATGCCTGATTTGTTTGAGGACCGCTCCCCATCCAATGTTTCTAGCATCTGTTTCAACTATTTTAGGAAGGTCATCATCAGAAATATGCAATATAGCGAGATTTTTGGCCTTGGCTTTTATATTTCTGACTGCCTGAGAATGTGCTTCAGTCCAAGGACTAGGGTCTTTCTTCAATATGTCATTTAATAATTTCCTATCTTGAGCACAACCCTTATAAAAATGACTGATATAATTTAAACTACCCAAGAATCTTTGTAACTGAACCTTTTCAGTTATTTTGTCAGGAAATTTGTTAGCAAATTCTACAACATGTGTCTGTAGAGTAAGCTCTCCATTTTTTATAGTGTGGCCTAGATACTTGATCTCTGTTTTGAATAATTCAAGATTCTTTTTTGAAAATACTAGGCCTGTCTGCTTGATTATTTGCAAAAATTTCTTAAGATGTTTGAAGTGCTGGTCTACGGAGGATGAAAAGATAAGTATGTCATCAATATATACAATAAGCCAGTCAAAGTAGGGTTTTAATGTATCATCCATGACCCTTTGAAATTTGGATGGTGCATTCTTCAGGCCAAATGGCATATTATTCCATTCATAATGTCCAGCTGGGACATTGAAAGCTATTTTAAATTTATCTTCTTCTTTGATAGCCACTTGCCAAAATCCTGATTTTAGATCAAACTTTGAAAATATTTTTGCACCAGCAATCCTTGTAACCAAACTAGTCTTGTTTGGGATGGGGTATGTATCATCAACCAAGACTTTGTTTAAAGGCTTATAATTTACTACTAGTCTGGGAATGCCTCTTACTTGTTTAGAATGTTTGTTCACATAGAACCCATAACAATTCCAGGGACTAGTAGATTCTTTGATGAGCCCTTTACTAAGGAGACCCTTAATTTCTTCTGCACACAATCTCTGGTATTCAGCATTCATAGGAATGGATCTGCTCTTACAAGGTTTTCCTTGATAGTCTTCCTTGTATGAAAGAGAGACTTCATGCTTCTTTTGCTTCCAAAAAGCTGTGGGATTCTCTAAGCGTACTTGATCAATGAATTCTTGCTTCAATAGAAGAATTTTCTGTTGAATTTGATTTTGGCTTAAATGCTCTCTTATTCTTATCCCAGATTGTTTTCCCTTTAATTCTTCAATTTTGAGGATTTTATTTTTTATGGTTTGTACCATATTGGATATCCTGGGGACAGATACAAAAGGAAGATTTATGGTAACTTTTTTGTCTTTGGATACAGAGGGAATGCTAATAAAATAACCAGGTCTATTATTTGCTAGCATAGTGGATCCATGGGGTTCAACTGCTGCAAGGAATGGCGTCCCCAAGATGCAAGCTATAGGAATGTCGGCTAGCAGGAATTTTAAGTGCAGGCAATATTGTTTGAAGCAGAGAGTGGCTTTAGGAATTTGAAAGGAGATTTTTGTTGGAACATTTCCAAGTCCAACAACACTTGCTTGAGTCTTGTGCCATAAATTTACAGGAATAATATCCTTATTCAAAAGATTGAGGTCAGATCCTATATCTAGCAGAGTTTTCAAATGAAAAGGCATTCCTTGAATTTTTAAATCCATAAGGACATGGAATTTTTTATGTTGAATTGGAAATACTTTCTCTTCTTTTTGTTCTGTCTTGTTTTCTTGTTYTTTGATAAACTTTTTARGTTTACCTATTTCTTTCCCTAAATCYRAGATGGAGAGTGTCTGGACAGAACAACATGTAGGCTTAATTGAACATGGTTCYAAAGCCTWTTTAGAGCAATTTCTTGGGATCAAAATTCTTCTTTTATTCCTCCATTCATAAAAGGAGATGAACATATCCTTTTCATCCATATAATCTTTCCATTCCTTAGATGAGCTCAATTTTTCTTCATTTGAGATATTTGAAGCAAAAGCTTTGGCATTTGGATGAGTAAAGAGATCCCAACTTAACATATTTTTCATCCAATTTGCTTTTACTTTATGTTTTTCACATAAAGTCTTCAGGAGCAGATGGTCTTCTAATGTCTTCTAGTATAACCGCTTGGCATCTTATGTTAATTTCTGTACATGGGTTTATCTGTACAACAAACATATGTGGTTCATGAGGGAAAGGAAAGTCAGAACACTGTGGGTGTGGACAAGGTTGGTTCGTGGATTATGATTGACATGTTCAAACTGTAATTGATCTTCTTCTGTGAATGCAGGAAGGCTGGATAGGGTTACTAATTTTCTGCAGTCTAAACATTGAACTGCAAAAGGAACATGGCCAATGGAGTTTGCAAGAGATTGTAATGAATGGTGTAGGTAGAAGGATGAAGTGGAGGATGAGGATGATACTGAAGAATTATTACGCGATAAGGATTTTTGTGGAAAGGAAATAACTACAGAGGATGCAGATTCTTTTATTTGGGCAGAAGTGATAGACCTTGGAATAGGAGCTTTTGGTGTATCAATGATCCAGTCTATGGGAAAAGAAAGATTTTCCCAACGAATTGTTTGATGCTCCATTTTTTGATTTAAAGGGTCAGTTAGAACAAAAGTACTGGATTGAGAAGTTTGGCTAGGAGTATGCAAGATTGCCGGGAATAGAGTATTGGTATGTCTGAAGCATCCCCTAGTTTCGATAGATATATTTGTTCTGGTTTGGCACATATCAAATCCAGTGGTTCTGATTTGGAGTTTTAATATGTCTCCAAGGTTATCATCAAAAGTATATATAGAGAAGTTGGGAAAACAATCAAAATAGACAGGACCATTTGAAAGAGGGGCTACTATACCTCGTATTAATGAATCAGTGAATTTGTTGTGTGTCATATCCCTGAATGTACACAGAGCATAGACATCAATGCCTTTGTGAACCAAGGGACTAATTCCAACTCGAATGCATCCAAAATGTAAATAATTTGTTCCATGCTTTTTGGCTTCATTCTGGACTTCTTTGACATTTATCAAGGAAAAAGTTTGGCTGACATCACTGTTTTGTTGTATCCAACTAACTGATTCTTTTACTATTACCCTAGAGACAGCCTTGAGATGAAAAATATTTAGGTCTTTATTGACTTGGCTGGGCGATACAACGGGTAATTTCCAAGCTGCTTGAGGCTGAGTTTCTACTTCTTCAATGCTGGCATAATTTAGACTATGGGATCTATTATTAGCAAACATAGATTCTAGACTACTAATAGGTCTCTTCCAGATGTACTTTCATCTTCAGCATTTTGTAATTCTTGAAAAGAAACTAAAGAATCCATATGTTATAGGAGAGATAACTATAACTATATAGGAAAGCAGGGCTTTTAATATTAGTCCTATGCTCTGAGAAGATAGAATGTCAGATAGTCTCTTGGCCGACTGCTCAGGCAGAAACTAGTTACTCTGTCAGGAAGTCGCAGAAGTGGAAACCTTGTCTTTCAAAGGCCCAAGACTTCTGATGTGGCTTCAGAGAGTTGCAAGAGTGGAAACCTTGTCTTTCAAAGGCCTGAGACTCTTGATACAACTCTAGATTCTTTCTTTTATTTTAAACAAAACTTAACAAAGCGAGAGATCTGTTATCATACCCGATGCGAAAATGGCTTCATGGCTCTGATACCATTTGTGAATTTAGAGGCTTCCTCCGATGGAGAATGAAGCTATAAGATTGATCTGTCTCGTGCGTCTGTCTCCTTCTGTTACTTGACCTTCTACGGCTTGCTACTCTCTGCAGAACCAATCCAGTTATCCCGGCGAAGCCCAAGATGATCCTTATGCGAACCCCAACACTTGGCCTTATGTGAACCTTTCGGAAAATCCTAACAAACCTTCAGACAACCCAACACCTAAACCTAAGAGAACTTCGGCCAGCTTCCTTCTGAGATCCTTATCTCTAGTGTGAGAGAACTTTATCTATCTCTTGAGAGAACCTCGGCACATAATCTTTCAGGGAACACAGATTGCAATGGTAGGCAAGTAGAAACGAGAATCATAATAGATACATAATAAAGAGAGAATATTCAGAGATCATAAACGCTTGCGGAAGAATTTATATTAAAACAGAGAGTTGAATCTCTAAATCCAGGGTATACAATATGAGCAAGATGCTCTACTCACTCACACACTTACAGACTTATGCAGACTTGCACACAGAATGACTCAAAAGCTCAGACGGAAGGGAGCTTTAGAAAGACTCGGACCACTTACAGACTTACTAACTTGAAAATATAAGAAAACTCCTCCTCGAGAATGAACTCCTCATCTCCTTATATACAAATTTGTGAAGAAGAGAATCATTTCATCGATGAGACTCGACAAGACTTAGGACCCTACATGTCTTCCACTCAATCTCCTTTTAGAGATTTGGCGGTAGAAATCGTGCAAGATTCTTCCGACCAGATCATAACTTTATTCTACACTAAGAAAAAGTAAATCCCACTTTAGATCTGGTGGTATAGTCATGCAAGATTCCCCAACCAATTGTCGCATTTCAAAAGACACGTAAATTGAGAATCTTGGAAATGCGGGTCAAACCACGCCAAAAGTTGGAGAAGTGCTCCAAGTTTCCAAGATGCTCATTATTCATTATTAAAAAGTGGATATTGGTCACGTCAACCCACTAAACCTCATTGGATCCACTGTTGGCCAATTAGACTTGAATTACATTGTGGAGGTTAGTAACGTCAACCCTTGAATTACATTGACGATTCGAATAGATCGCAATATCTCTCGCTCCTGATGTCTGTTTGAGACGAAATGAGTTGCGTTGGGTTTTTGATGATGAGGGCTACTCTCATGTTCATTTTGAGGCAATTCCGAGAACATTGAGTTTTGAGCTAAAATTTGACCCTTGGTCCAGATTTTGATCATTCCAAGATGCTCATTATTCATTATTACAAAGTGGATATTGGTCACATCAACCCACTAAAACTCATTGGCTCCACTGTCGGTCAATTAGACTTGAATTACATTGTGGAGGTTAGTAACGTCAACCCACAGAAATCAACTGACACTACTATCGGCTAGTAAGACTTGAAAGTATTTATTATTCCATTGGCTGGTCATGGAAATGTAAAAAGCGGTCTGGATCCCAATGTTGAGTGTATATTTCATGGTACATTTCAGGATCTTCATCATGATCTTCATCTTGCTGTAGGGAATACCTTTTCCTTATGACCCATGGATGCTTTTCTCTGATAAAAAGCATTTTGTACTCACTTTCAGAGATTTGTTCTAAATTATATACAGTGTTTGGAAAATTTCTATGACAGAATAAAAAAATCCTAGCAGTATCAATGACATCTGGATGAATAGCGCTAGGATTTAAACCAAACTTTTTCCACCAATCTTGAAGCCAATCTGGTTCAAGGAAAGAGGAGAACTGATCAAAAAATTTAATCATACAGTAATAATATCGATATCTGTCAGTCCATAAACAAACATGATCCCACATTGCTTTATACTGGAAATAATTTATCTGAAACAGTTGCTGATGAGGATCTTGTTGTGGCCATGAATGTATATCTCTCATTCTATTAATTTGGAAAAAGTTCCATGCTGGGGTTTGGTTCCATCTTTGTGTTTGTTGACAAAACCAGTTTCTGTTTGCAGATCCGATTCTAGTTAAATCTCCCATTCCAACCAAATTCTATCTAGCTGCAATAATGGATGCTTGGTGCGTTTGTCCTATCACATGTTGTGGTGGAATGACATGAATGCTGGTATTTGTAGAGAAACCTGGTAACCCAAATTCTACCCCTTCAGACCATCTTAGCTACCATTGTGGTACCCAATTTTGACAATATATATCCCATGCTGTATGATCATCCAAATATTCTGTGACTGGAATATTTCTATAATAATCCCAAGTATTAATTATCACCATGCTTTTTGAACAATAGGCAATTCGGGTCTGTGATTCTGAGATAAAAGCCAAAATCTTCCTTTTTGGTGGATGGCCATTGATACTTGTTAGAGTGATAAAGTATCCAGGATCTTCGCCAGATGTTTGGGAAGAGCCATGTGGCTCTACTACTGATAAAAAAGGAGTTCCTAGAATACAATCAATTGGTAAATCTGACAATAGAAATTTCATTCCTAAAGCATACTCATTAAATAATAAGATTCCTTTAGGAATTTCAAAATCCATATCTGTGGAAACATTTCCCAATCCTATAGCAGAATAACTACTGGGAAACTAGCATTTGTGGGGAATTAAATCTTTATGAACTAAGTTCATATCTGATCCTATATCTAGTAGTTCATTTAAACAAAAGATTTCATAATTTATTTCTAGCCGTATTTCACTTGATATTTCCGAAATCTAATGGGCAAGATTTTCATTGTGCTGAGCCCCTGGAGTTGGGCTGCAGTTTTAGGCCTTTTTTCAATAGGTGCATCTTCTAGAGGAGGTGGTCCGGAATCTAACTGATTCTTGATATCTTTGATTTCTTGTCTTTCCCAAGAGTCTACTTGTAACTATTGTCAGACTCTTCCTCGAATTTTTTCAATTTTTCTTTTAAATCAGTAACTTCTTTTCTTAAAAGGATCATTTCTCTGGCTAGATCAGTTACTGATGTATGTTGTAACTTTCCTTCCTTATTGTATTTGATAAAAAATTTTGTATTTCTATCAAAAGAAGCTTCTAAAAACAAAGGTTCTCTTTTTGAAGATTCAACATACCTTGACCTTTGTTCTGTCTTGATTGATTTTAGAAATGTTTCAAGAAGGGAATTCTTCATGTCTCCTTCTAATAAGGCTTTGATTTGAGCTAGCATCTATGCTTCTTGGTCGCCAATATTGCTGAACATGAAGATTTTTATTTTTTCTCTAACATTGATTTCTGGCTCAGATTCAGAATCAGAGATATTAGAACTATCTTCACAAGAACAAAAGTTAGGATATTTACATCTGCAATTTTGATTCATCAAAACTTCTTCTTATGAGTTATATTCAAACTCAGAGGCACTAGTGGATTCTGAACAACAACCTTGTTGCATCAGATGTACTTCTTCTCTTTTTGGAAAGGGATTGTGCGGGCATTGGTTTGTTTCATTATTGTTTGACCCACATATGTTGCAATGTGTTCTCAGGGCTACTTGTTTGCTAGCCTGAGCTTCCTTAGCTTTTTGTTCAGAATGTTTTCCTTTTGACATCCTTGAAGCTTTATTTTTTGGAAAGTTGTGTGCAATGTGTCCAGTTTTGCCACAGATCCAACACTGAACTTATTGCCTAGCCTGATGAGCATGGGTTTTTAGTTTGATGTCTTCATGCTCATAATAATGTGTTTTGGGCTTGTACTTGTATCTTTTCTTTTCTTTGAAATCTTTTTGCTTTTTTCTTTTCCTTTTTACAGGGTCTGAAATATATAGACCATACTTCTTGCATATAGATTTTCTGTCTGGTAGGTGAGATAACTTATTTATAGAGTTATGGACTTTCATATTTACACACAAACCTACCAGAGCTTTAGTAACGAGAGAATAAATTTATCCCCATGTCTACATTTCATATGGAAGCTTGAAAACTTCTTGCATTTTTAGATATTCTACAAATTTATTAGGTATGGCAGCCAAGTAAACTTGTTTCCATAAAAGGTTTTAACTATCTTGTACCTCAAATATTCTCTGTCTCCAATCCTTATGAAATTCTTCATATTCTGACATCTTTCTACATTTCATGTTCATAAGGATTAGCTCATGTTTGTCTGCTAATTTTGATTTAGTTCCACACCAATGTTCAAGGATTGTTGTGGTAAGGGCTCTTATCATGTTGTTGTGTGGAGTCCCATCAATATGATATACCACATCACCTTATTCATCTCTTAGGATTTCTACTTCCATTTTAGCAATCATTATTGGAGATGAAATAACTTCCCACCATTTTCTTAGTGTTCCAGTAAAACATTGAATTATGGATTTGCATGCTTCAACTTCTATTTTGCCTTTCATACACATGACTTTGTATGAAACATACATTCTATCAATCATTTGTTTGATTTGTCTGACTAACAAACTATCAATGTTCCATTCTAGGAACGAATCTTCTGCAAATGTTTGGGTTTCAGGTAATCTACCTTTTCCCAAAAGGTCTGGTGCTGGAGGTCTATTTACATGATGAGGGAGATTCTCATAGGCAGGTTGCTCGATGGATACTAGTGAAAGATTTTATTTTGATGATTCAGGTGTATCCTTTTCTGGGGGAAAATGATGAGGAAATCTTTTATCTATTTTGGTCTCATATGGTTTATATATAGGAGACAAGATAGATATTGGATGATTTGGAAGGATATAAGGATCAGGAATGGGTTTGTCAGGGATATTATCCTTTTGTTTAATTTCTACCAGTGATTTTCCCATATTGGAGAAGGCTTCTCCTAATCCTTCCATTAATTCTTCATGATTTCTTTTGGACTCTCTAGATTTTGAAGATATTTCTGTTAGAGTAGTGTCCATTTTCTCTTTGACATCTGTAACTTTGTCCTGTATTTCATTTACAGACTGGAATACAGTGTTTGTAGATACTTGCAAGTCTCTGATTTGTCCACGTTTGGCATAATCATTTGTTACAAATGTATGTGTAGCCATGCCTATCAAGGTGGTGTTTTTCCAATTTAATTGTTCTGCTAGTGATTGGTCTCTTCTGTCAACACCCGTTAGTTGGGTGGCTTCATCAGAAAGCAGTAGAGGTACTGCTTTGACTTGTCTGTTATTGTGCTCAAGGACAATGCCTTTGAATGGAGGAAAAGTCGAAATTGATTCAACTATCTGTTCTTCTAGAGTTTTCCACTTGTGTTTAGGAGGTGCTTCAAATCCTCCTTCAATCATTTGGACTTCAGTGTTTTTTCTTAATTTCTTCCATTCATAGAAAGAAATCCATATTGTCAAAGATATAATCTTTCCATTTTTGTGATAATTCAACTTTTTCTTTATCTGATGTGGCTATGTTGAAGTCCTTTGTTTATGGATTTGTAAACAAATCCCAATTTAACATCTTTTTGATCTGAACTTCTTCTATGGATCCCTTGGGACACCCTTTCATTATCGAATGAAATTTGTGAATTTCATCTATTGAGGGTCTTTGCATAGTGTCAGGTAGAGGGTTTGAAAACCTACAATAAGGAATAACCTAATCACATTGCTCAATATAACCTAACCCATACTTAGGTGTTCATGGAGGCCTCATGCCTTTGTAAATGTCTTGTAGTCTTGGATCTAGAGTTTCTATTATTGGCATATAATGAATCATTAAGCAGTGTTGAGACTCTGAAGTTGAGACGGTACTATCAACGGTATTATTTACAGAATGAAAACAAATTGAAGAATCCATATGTTATAGGAGAGATAACTATAACTGCATAGGAAAGCATGGATTTTAATCTTAGTCCTCTGCTCTGGGGAGAGAGAATGTTAGATAGGCTCCTAGCCAATTGCTTAGGCAGAAACTAGTTACTCTGTCACAGAAGTGGAAACCTTATCTTTCAAAGGCCCGAGACTTCTAATACAGCTTCAAAGAGTCGTAAGAGTGGAAACCTTGTCTTTCAAAGGCCCGAGACTCTTGATACGGCTCTAGATTCTTTCTTTTATTTTCAACAAAACTTAATAGAGTGAGAGATCTGTTATCATACCCAGCGTGAAAATGGATTCATGGCTCTAATACCATTTTTGAATTTAGAGGCTTCCTCCGACGGAGAATGAATCTTGAAAATTGATCTATCTCGTGTGTCTGTCTCCTTCTGCTACTTGACCTTCTACGGCTTGCTACTCTTTGCATAACCAATCTAGTTATCCTGGCGAACCCCAAGATGATCCTTATGCGAACCCCACCTCTTGGCCTTATGTGAAACTTCTGAAAACTCCTAGCGAACTTTCAAACAACCCAACACCTAAAACTACCCTAAGCGGCCTCCTTCCTTGTGGGACTTACTACGAGTGCTCCAGGACCTAAGAGAACTTTGGCCAGCTTCCTTCTGAGAACCTTGTCTCCAGGGTGAGAGAACTTTATCTATCTCTTGAGAGAACCTCGACACATAATCTTTTAGGGAACATAGATTGCAATGGTAGGCAAGTAGAAACGAGAATCATAACAGATGCACAATAAAGAGACAATATTCAGAGATCATAAACGCTTGCGAAAGTATTTATATTAAAATAGAGAGCCGAATCTCTAAAGCTAGGGTATACAATATGAGCAGGATGCTCTACTCGCTCACACACTTACAGACTTATGTAGACTTGCACACAGAATGAATCAAAAGCTTAGACAGAAGGGAGCTTTAGAAAGACTCGGATCACTTACAGACTTACTGACTTGAAACTATAAGAAAAATCCTCCTCGAAAATGAACTCCTCATCTCCTTATATACAAATTTGTGGAGAAGAGAATAATTTCATCGATGAGACTCGACAAGACTTAAGACCCTACATGTCTTCCACTCAATCTGCTTTTAGAGATTTGGCGGTAGAAATCGTGCAAGATTCTTCCGACCAGATCATAACTTTATTCTCCACTAAGAAAAAGTAAATCCTACTTTAGATCTGGCGGGATAGTCATGCAAGATTCCCCAACCAGTTGTCACATTTCAAAAGAAATGTAAATTGAGAATCTTGGAAATGTGGGTCAAACCACGCCAAAAGTTGGAGAAGTGCTCCAAGTTTCCAAGATGCTTATTATTCATTTTTACAAAGTGGATATTGGTCACGTCAACCCACTAAACCTGATTGGCTCCACTGTCAGACAATTAGACTTGAATTACATTGTGGAGGTTAGTAACGTCAACCCACGGAAACCGACTGACACTACTGTCAGCCAGTAAGACTTGAAAGTATTTATTATTCCATTGGTTGGTCATGGAAATGCCGAAAGAGGTATGGATCCCAATGCTGAGAGTATATTTCAAGGTACATTTCGAGATCTTCATCATGATCTTCATCTTGCTATAGGACATACCTTGTCCTTATGACCCATGGATTTTTTTCTCTGATAAAAAGCATTTTATACTCACTTTCAGAGATTTGTTCTAAATTATATACAGTGTTTGGAAAATTTCTATGATGGAATAAAAACATCTTGGCAGTATCAATGAGATCTGAATGAATAACGCTAGGATTTAAACCAAACTTTTTCCACCAATCTTGAAGCCAATCTGGTTCAAGGAAAGAGGAGAACTGATTAGAAAATTTAATCATACAGTAATAATATCGGTATCTGTCAGTCCATAAACAAACATGATCCCACATTGCTTTATACTGGAAATAATTTATCTGAAACAATTTTTGATGAGGATCTTGTTGTGGCCATGCCTATATATCTCTCATTCTATTAATTTGGAAAAAGTTCCATGCTGGGGTTTGGTTCCATCTCTGTGTTTGTTGACAAAACCAGTTTCTGTTTGCAGATCTGATTCTGGTTAACTCTCCCATTTCAACCAACTTCTATCTAGCTGCAATTGTGGATGCTTGGTGCATTTGTCCTATCACATGTTGTGGTGGAATGACATGAATGCTGGTATTTGTAGAGAAACCTGGTAACCCAAATTCTACCCCTTCAGACCATCTTAGCTTCCATTGTGGTACCCAATTCTGATGATATATATCCCATGTTGTATGATCATCTAGATATTCTGTGACTGGAATATTTCTATTATTATCCCAAGTATTAATTATCACCATGCTTTTTTAACAATAGGCAATTTGGGTCTGTGATTATGAGATAAAATCCAAAATCTTCCTTTTTGGTGGATGGCCATTGATACTTGGTAGAGTGATAAAGTATCCAGGATCTCCGCCAGATGTTTGGGAAGAGCCATGTGGCTCTACTGCTGATAAAAAAAGAGTTCCTAGAATACAATCAACTGGTAAATCTGACAATAGAAATTTCATTCCTAAAGCATACTCATTAAATAATAAGATTCCTTTAGGAATTTCAAAATCCATATCTGTGGAAACATTTCCCAATCCTATAGCAGAATAACTATTGGGAAACTAGTATTTGTGGGGAATTAAATCTTTATGAACTAAGTTCACATCTGATCCTATATCCAGTAGTGCATTTAAACAAAAGATTTGAGAATTTATTTCTAGCCGTATTTTCACTTGATATTTTCGAAATCTAATGGGCAAGATTTTCATTGCGCTTAGCCCTTGGAGTTGGGCTGCAGTTTTAGGCCTTTCTTCAATAGGTGCATCTTCCAGAGGAGGTGGTCTGGAATCTAACTGATTCTTGATATCTCTGATTTCTTGTCTTTCCCAAGAGTCTACTTTGTAACTGTCTTCAGACTCTTCCTCCAATTTTTTCAATTTTTCTTTTAAATCAATGACTTCTTTTCTTAAAAGGATCATTTCTCTGGCTAGATCAGTTACTGATGTATGCTGTAACTTTGCTTCCTTATTGTATTTGATAAAAATTTGTGTATTTCTATCAAAAGAAGCTTCTAAAAACAAAGGTTATTTTTTTGAAGATTCAACATACCTTGACCTTTGTTCTGTCTTGATTGATTTTATAAATGTTTCAAGAAGGGAATTCTTCATGTCTCCTTCTGGTAAGGCTTTGATTTGAGCTAGCATCTGTGCTTCTTGGTCGCCAATATTGATGAACATGCAGATTTTTATCTTTTCTCTAACATTGATTTCTGGCTCAGATTCAGAATCAGAGATATTAGAACTATCTTCACAAGAACAGAAGTTAGGATTTTTACATCTGCAATTTTGATTCAACAATTTTTTTTCTTCTGAGTTATATTCAAACTCAGAGGCACTAGTGGATTCTGAACAACAACCTTGTTGCATCATATGTACTTCTTCTCTTTTTGGAAAGGGATTGTGTGGGCATTGGTTTGTTTCATGATTGTTTGACCCACATCTATTGCAATGTGTTCTCAAGGCTACTTGTTTGCTAGCTTGAGCTTCCTTAGCTTTTGTTCAAAATGTTTTCCTTTTGACATCCTTGAAGCTTTATTTTTTGGAAAGTTGTGTGCAATGTGTCCAGTTTTGCCACAGATCCAACACTAAACTTGCTGCCTGGCCTGATGAACATGAGTTTTTAATTTGATGTCTTCAGGCTCATAATAGTGTGTTTTGGGCTTGTACCTGTATCTTTTCTTTTCTTTGAAATCTTTTTTCTTTTTTCTTTTCCTTTTTACAGGGTCTGAAATATATAGACCATACTTCCCGCATATAGATTTTCTGTCTGGTAGGTGAGATAACTTATTTATAGAGTTATGGACTTTCATATTTACACACAACCCTACCAAAGCTTTAGTAATGAGAGAATAAATTTCTCCCCATGTGTACATTTCATATGGAAGCTTGAAAACTTCCTGCATTTTTAGATACTCTACAAATTTACTAGGTATGGCAGCCAAGTAAACTTGTTTCTATAAAAGGTTTTGATTATCTTGCACCTCAAAGATTCTCTGTGTCCAATCCTTATGAAATTCTTCATATTCTGACATCTTTCTACATTTCATGATCATAAGGATTAGCTCATGTTTGTCTGCTAATTTTGATTCAGTTCCACACCAATGTTCAAGGATTGTTGTGGTAAGGGCTCCTATCATGTTGTTGTGTGGAGTCCCATCAATATGATATACCACATCACCTTGTTCATCTCTTAGGATTTCTGCTTCCATTTTAGAAATCATTATTGGAGATGAAATAACTTCCCACCATTTACTCAGTTTTCCAGTAAAACATTGAATTATGGATTTGCATGCTTCAACTTCTATTTTGCCTTTCATACACATGACTTTGTATGAAACATACATTCTGTCAATCATTTGTCTGATCTGTCCAACTGACAAACTATCAATGTTCCATTCTGGGAACCAATCTTCTGCAAATGTTTGGGGTTTAGGTAATCTACCTTTTCCCAAAAGGTCTGGTGTTGGAGGTCTATTTACATGATGAGGGAGATTCTCATAGGTAGGTTGTTAGATGGATACTAGTGAAAGATTTTCTTTTGATGATTCTGGTGTATCGTTTTCTTGGGGAAAATGATGAGGAAATATTTTATCTATTTTGGTCTCACATGGTTTATATATAGGAGACAAGATAGATATTGGATGATTTGGAAGGATATAAGGACCAGGAATGGGTTTTTCAGGGATATTATCCTTTTTTTTAATTTCTAGCAGTGATTTTCCCATATTGGAGAAGGCTTCTCCCAATCCTTCCATTACTTCTTCATGATTTCTTTTGGAATCTCTAGATTTTGAAGATATTTCTGTTAGAGCAGTGTCCATTTTCTCTTTGACATCTGTAACTTTGTCCTGTATTTCATTTACAGACTGGACTACAGTGCTTGTAGAGACTTGCAAGTCTCTGATTTGTCCACGTCTGGCATAATCATTTGTTACAAATGTATGTGTAGCCATGCCTCTCAAGGCGATGCTTGTCTAATTTAATTGTTCTTCTAGAGATTGGACTCTTCTATCAACACCCATTAGTTGGGTGGCTTCATCAGAAAGCAGTAGAGGTACTGCTTTGACTTGTCTGTTATTGTCCTCAAGGACAATGCCTTTGAATGGAGGAAAAGTCGAACTTGATTCAACTATCTGTGCTTCCAAACTTTTCCACTTGTGTTTAGGAGGTGCTTCATATCCTCCTTCCATCATTTGGACTTCAGCCTTTTGTCTTAATTTCTTCCATTCATAGAAAGAAATCCATATTTCTTTGTCAGAGATATAATCTTTCCATTTTTGTGATAATTCATCTTTTTCTTTATCTGATGTGGCTATGTTGAAGCCCTTTGTTTCTGGATTTGTAAACAAATCCCAATTTAACATCTTTTTGATCCAGACTTCTTCTATGGATCCCTTGGGAGAACCTTTCATTATCGAATGAAATTTGTGAATTTCATCTATTGAGGGTCTTTGCATAGTGTCAGGTAGAGGGTTTGAAAACCTACAATCAGGAATAACCTGATCACATTGCTCAATATAACCTAACCCATACTTAGGTGTTCCTAGAGGTGTCATGCCTTTGTAAATGTCTTGTAGTCTTGGATCTAGAGTCTCTATTGTTGGCATATAATGAATCATTAAGCAGTGTTGAGACTCTAAAGTTGAGACTGTACTATCAACAATATTATTTACAGAATGAAAACAAACTGAAGAATCCATATGGTAAAGGAGAGATAACTATAACTGCATAGGAAAGCAGGGCTTTTAATCTTAGTCATTTCCTCCGGGGGGAGAGAATGTTAGATAGGCTCCTAGCCGACTACTCAGGCAGAAACTAGTTACTTTGTCAGGAAGTCGCAGAAGTGGAAACCTTGTCTTTCAAAGGCCCGAGACTTCTAATACGGCTTCAGAGAGTCACAAGAGTGGAAATGTTGTCTTTCAAAGGCCTGAGACTCTTGATACAGCTCTAGATTCTTTCTTTTATTTTAAACAAAACTTAACAGAGCGAGAGATCTGTTATCATATTTGGCGTGAAAATGGCTTCATGGCTCTGATACCATTTGTGAATTCACAAATGGAAGAATCTAGAGCCGTATCAAGAGTCTCGGGCCTTTGAAAGACAAGGTTTCCACTCTTACGACTCTCTGAAGCCGTATCAGAAGTCTCGGGCCTTTGAAAGACAAGGTTTCCACTTCTGTGACTTCCTGATAGAGTAACTAGTTTCTTCCTGATTAGTCGGCCAAGAGCCTATTTGACATTCTCTCTCCCCAGAGCAGAGGACTAAGATTAAAATCCCTTCTTTCCTATGCAGTTATAGTTATCTCTCCTATAACATATGGATACTTCAGTTTCTTTCCGAGAATTACAAAATGCTGAAGATGAAAGTACATCTGGAAGAGACTCTGTTAGTAGTCTAGAATCTATGTTTGCTAATAATAGATTCCATAGTCTAAATTCTGCCAGCATTGAAGAAGTAGAAACTCAGCCTCAAGCTGCTTGGAAATTACCCGCTATATCTCCTAGCCAAGTCTATAAAGACCTAAATATGTTTCATCTCAAGGCTGTCTCTAGGGTAATAGTAAAAGAATTAGTTATTCGGATACAACAGAACAGTGATGTCATCCAGACTATTTCCTTGATAAATATCAAAGAAGTCCAGAATGAAGCCAAAAAGCATGGAACAAATTATTTACATTTTGGATGCATTCGAGTTGGAATTAGTCCCTTGGTTCACAAAGGCATTGATGCCTATGCTCTATGTACAGTCAGGTATATGACACACAACAAATTCACTGATTCATTAATAGGAGGAATAGTAGCCTCTCTTTCAAATGGTCCTGTCTATTTTGATTGTTTTCCCAACTTCTTTGTATATACTTTTGATGATAACCTTGGAGACATATTAAAACTCCAAATCAAAACCACTGGATTTGATATGTGCCAAACCAGAACAAATATATCTATCCAAACTAGGGGATGCTTCAGACATACCAATACTCTATTCCCAACAGTCTTGCATACTCCTAGCTGAACTTCTCAATCCAGTACTTTGGTTCTAACTGACCCTTTAAATCAAAAAATGGAGCATCAAACAATTCGTTGGGAAAATATTTCTTTTCCCACAGACTGGGTCATTGATACACCAAAAGCTCCTATTCCAAGGTCTATCACTTTTGCCCAAATAAAAGAATCTGCATCCTCTGCAGTTATTTCCTTTCCGCAAAAATCCTTATCGCGTAATAATTCTTTAGTATCATCCTCATCCTCCACTTCATCCTTATGCCTACACCCTTCATTAAAATCTCTTGCAAACTCCATTGGCCATGTTCCTTTTGCAGTTCAATTCTTAGACTGAAGGAAATTAGTAACCCTATCCAGCCTTCCTGCATTCACAGAAGAAGATCAATTACAATTTGAACATGTTAATAAAATCCACAAACCAACCTTCCACTGCCACATTCTACTGCAAAAGAACCCTGTCCACACCCATAGTGTTCTGACTTTCCTTTCCCTCATGAACCGCATATTCTTGTTGTACAGATAAACCCATGTACAGAAATTAACAGAAGATGCCAAGTGGTTATACCAGAAGACATCAGAAGACAATTTGCTCCTGAAGTCAAAAAATTCCTTTCCCTAATGATGGGATGTGAAAAACATAAAGTAAAAGGAGATTGGATGAAAAATATGTTAAATTGGGATCTCTTTACTCATCCAAATGCCAAATCTTTTGCTTCAAATAGCTCAAATGAAGAAAAATTGAGCTCATCTAAGGAATGGAAAGATTATATGGATGAAAAGGATATGTTCATCTCCTTTTATGAATGGAGGAATAAAAGAAGAATTTTGATCCCAAGAAATTGCTCTAAATAGGCTTTGGAACCATGTTCAATTAAGCCTACATGTTGTTCTGTCCAGACACTCTCCATCTCAGATTTAGGGAAAGAAATAGGTAAACCTAAAAAGTTTATCAAAGAACAAGAAAACAAGACAGAACAAAAAGAAGAGAAAGTATTTCCAATTCAACATAAAAAATTCCATGTCCTTATGGATTTAAAAATTCAAGGAATGCCTTTTCATTTGAAAACTCTGCTAGATATAGGATCTGACCTCAATCTTTTGAATAAGGAAATTATTCCTGTAAATTTCTGGCAAAAGAATCAAGCAAGTGCTGTTGGACTTGGAAATATTCCAACAGAAATCTCCTTTCAAATTCCTGAAGCCACTCTCTGCTTCAAACAATATTTCCTGCACTTAAAATTCCTGCTAGCCGACATTCCTATAGCTTGCATCTTGGGGACGCCATTCCTTGCAGCAATTGAACCCCATGGATCCACTATGCTAGCAAATAATAGACCTGTATATTTTATTAGCATTCCCTCTGTATCCAAAGACAAAAAAGTTACCATAAATCTTCCTTTTGTATCTGTCCCCAGGATATCCAATATGGTACAAACCATAAAAAATAAAATCCTAAAAATTGAAGAATTAAAGGGAAAGAAATCTGGGATAAAAATAAGAGAGCAGTTAAGCCAAAATCAAATTCAACAGAAAATTCTTCTGTTGAAGAAAGAATTCATTGATCAAGTATGCTCAGAGAATCCCACAACTTTTTGGAAGAAAAAGAAGCATGAAGTCTCTCTTCCGTACAAGGAAGACTATCAAGGAAAACCTTGTAAGAGTAGAGCCATTCCTATGAATGCTGAATACTAGAGATTGTGTGCAGAAGAAATTAAGGGTCTTCTTAGTAAAGGGCTCATCAGAGAATCTACTAGTCCCTGGAATTGTTATGGGTTCTATGTGAACAAATATTCTGAACAAGTAAGAGACATTCCCAGGCTCATAGTAAATTATAAGCCTTTGAACAAAGTCTTGGCTGATGATACTTACCCCATCCCAAACAAGACTAGTTTGGTTACAAGGATTGCTGGTGCAAAAATATTTTCAAAGTTTGATCTAAAATCAGGATTTTGGCAAGTGGCTATCAAAGAAGCAGATAAATTTAAAACAACTTTCAATGTCCCAGCTGGACATTATGAATGGAATGTTATGCCATTTCGCCTGAAGAATGCACCATCCAAATTTTAAAGGGTCATGGATGATATATTAAAACCCTACTTTGACTGGCTTATTGTATATATTGATGACATACTTGTCGTTTCATCCTCCGTAGACCAACACTTCAAAGATCTTAAGAAATTTTTGCAAATAATCAAGCCGACAGGCCTAGTATTTTAAAAAAAGAAGCTTGAATTATTCAAAACAGAGATCAAGTATCTAGGCCACACTATAAAAAATGGAGAGCTTACTCTACAGACACATGTTGTAGAATTTGCTGACAAATTTCCTGACAAAATAACTGAAAAGGTTCAGTTACAAAGATTCTTGGGTAGTTTAAATTATATCAGTCATTTTTATAAGGGTTGTTCTCAAGATAGGAAATTATTAAATGATAGATTGAAGAAATACCCTAGTCCTTGGACTGAAGCACATTCTCAGGCAGTCAGAAATATAAAAGCCAAGGCCAAAAATCTCCTTATATTGCATATTTCTGATGATGACCTTCCTAAAATAGTTGAAATAGATGCTAGCAACATTGGATGGGGAGTGGTCCTCAAACAAATCAGGCATCAGGGAGATCAGAAAAAGGAAGAAATTGTCCAATTTACGTCAGGTCTTTGGCAAGCAACAGAGAAAAATTACTCAGCATTAGATTAAGAAATAAAAGTAGCACTGAATGCTATTCATAAATTTGAATTTTATCTTATTTATAAGAAATTTCTCTTGAGAATTGATACTGCTTCCATGAACAAGGTCTTGAATAAAGATATTGTTGGACACACCTACCACACTTAGAGGGGGGGTGAATGAGTGTGGGGCTCTTTTTCCCAAAACTTCCCTCTTGCACAAAAACTCATCAATTAGCATTCAACATTTATTC
>JZKD02S0430656.1:416366-448584 GCA_000966675.3 Picea glauca
TTCAAATGTGTTAGCTCCCATCATTGCTAGAGCTACACAAAATGCAGTTGAAGCACAAGATGCTTTAACTAACAACTTTCATGATATTGATCTTATTTGGGATATCAGGGACAATATGGGAAATAATCAACAATATTTTTGCCTAAACAGACCATGATTATTATACCATTGGCCTGAAAGAAATCTAGAAATTTATTTCCCAAATAGTGATTATAATTACTCATCTTATAAAGAGTTGTGGTGGAACTTTATTCAACAGGAAGAGTTTTTAACTCTAACTAAATTTGGAAATATTAACAAAGCTACAGTAGGAAGACCACCCCTTTGGCTTGCAGATTGGTGGAAAGATTTTGGCCTAAACAAAGGAACAATTGATCCAAGAATCTTAAGTTCTATATCTCCCTTGCAATCAATCCAAAATCTCTTTGAATACGGACCAAATGAAGGCGAGATGCTATGTCACTTCATACTTAATCATTTCCAATGGGCTGTCAAAGTAAAAACCATTATCCAAATCATGAATGGCCAACCCTTCATTGCACAAAAAGTATATACAAAAATGTGGGACACGCTGAATTAAGAACAAAGGTTTTTAACTCATATCGAAAATGACTAAGATATGATCCTAAAAATATCTTCAGGTCTTACTAGCCGACAATAGTGTCAGTTGGTTTCCATGGGTTGACATTACTAACCTCCACAATGTAATTCAAGTCTAATTGGTCAATAGTGGAGCCAATCGGGTTTAGTGGGTTGACGTTGTTATCACTCCAAGAAACTCTCTTAGGTTGTATCTCAGAGATGCCTGGTAACTTAACTAATATCTCAATGATTCACTCAAATGGATCAAGTCAGATGACTAAATCAAACCTCTCTCACTCAAGATATGCATAAATACTCTTAGATTGACAAGGATTTCAACTACTACTGTTCAAAGAGTTTGTAAATAAGTGGATGTGTGGAGAATCCTTACTATACCAGCAGAATCATACAATAAACATATATGAATGGTTGATTACAATAAGTAAACAATTCTTGCAATTCTAACTCATCAATGCAAAGACAGGATGATAGTTATCAGGCATTAGACAAATGTGAATAACATGAATATAACATTCAAGTACAAGTACAGACTAGATAAGAAGATAGGAATCTGAACAAGTAATGGAAAAAGAAGCTTGTATTACTTAATATGAAAATGAGAAGCTTGAGTACAAAGTCTGAAAGAGTCTCCAAAATAGAACCATTTGCTCATCTTCTATCTTCAAATTTATAGCTTTACAATACAGTTTTCAGATCCTAAATTAATGGATCTAATTTTCTAAATACAGAAAGTAAACAATATTTACAAAAAACTAGGAGGAGACCCTCAAGATGAGGTCAATCCATATCTAATGATATTCAAGAGTGATAAGAGTGCTGATGAAGTGAAGCCTATCCTTCCAAGGCTGTTTGATTTGGTCCTCCAAGGATAAAATTCGAATTTGCTGAAGTGTGCAAAAATCCCGATTTTCTATCTTTGAAAAAGATACCGAATATGATTGAAAAACCTCTTATTTTTCTTATCCCTCAAAAATATCCATTGGATTTGACTTGATAATTCAACAAATGTCCATTTGAAGAGGTTTCATACCATTCAAACTCAAAAAATCCCGATCTAGGCAAAAACTCAGTGATTCTGGTAGTTACAGGCTTTCGGTGGTTAAGAGGGGAAAAATTTAGTCCTCTTAACCACCGAAAGAACTACTTTCGGTGGTTAAGAGGGGAAAACTTTAGGCCCCTTAACCATCGAAAGCTGTAACTTTAAAAAATGGATCTGCGGTGAATTAATTTGCATGGGAATCGCAATGACTCGGATTTTTCTTTGAATTGGATGACAAATGGATCAATAACTAGCAATTGAACTCGAATTCCACTTGGCAACCTTGACAAATCACAGGATTATGGCTTCTGAGTATGAGTTTGCATGAGGAAATCATAGGATCACGATAATAACAATGACTCTCGAATTCAATATTGAATATTAATGAAATTGAAACAGAAATCAAATGAAGTCATAATGATTCTGTATCCTCATGACTGGAGATAATGAAGGCCCATGTGACAAATCAATTCTATTATCTAAAAATCATGCATGGAATTCTGGATTTTTGCCGAGCCTTAATTCCGAAATGACAATTGGTAATTAAAAGGAGAACATGGCATAAATATTCAGATAAGATTCCATAAGAACTTCATACCTCACCACCTAGATAAACTTTCGGTGGTTATAACTTAATGATTGCGCCCATTTGACATCTGGTTCGTGAAAAAGCATGGGCTTTTTCCTTTTGCACATAGAAACATTTTTGGTGGTTAACAGGCCCTTTATTTTCACCTCTTAACCACCAAAAACCAAGACTTTCAGTCGTTAATGAGCAATTTTTTAGCCCCTCTTAACCACCAAAACCTGAGATTTAAAGATTTGATTACCAAGACCAAAATTGATGTTTTTTCCAAGTTTGTATCCAAATAGCAGACCTTCTAACACACCTAAAAAAAATTTGGAAATGAATTTTTGGACCTATTCCCATCACCTAAAAATTGGTAAAATGACAGTGCTATTTTAGGAGATAACAGACGTGACCAATATCCACTTTGTAATAATGAATAATGAGCATCTTGGAAACTTGGAGCACTTCTCCAACTTTTGGCATGGTTTGACCCGCATTTCCAATATTCTCAATTTACGTGTCTTTTGAAAAGTGACAACTAGTCGGGGAATCTTGCATGACTATCCTGCCAGATCTAAAGTAGGATTTACTTTTTCCTAGTGGAGAATAAAGTTATGATCTGGTCAGAAGAATCTTGCACGATTTCTACCTCCAAATCTCTAAAAGTAGATTGAGTGGAAGACATGTAGGGTCCTAAGTCTTGTTGAGTCTCATCGATGAAATGATTCTCTTCTCCACAAATTTGTATATAAGGAGATGAGGAGTTCATTCTCGAGGAGGAGTTTTCTTAGAGTTTCAAGTCAGTAAGTCTGTAAGTGGTCCAAGTCTTTCTAAAGCTCCCTTCTTTCTGAGCTTCTGATTCATTCTGTGTGCAAGTCTGCATAAGTATGTAAGTGTGTGAGTGAGTAGAGAATCCTGCTCATATTGTATACCCTGGCTTTAGAGCTCTGACTCTCTGTTTTAATATAAAGACTTCTGCAAGTGTTTATGGTCTCTGAATATTGTCTCTTTATTGTGCATCTGTTATGATTCTCATTTCTACTTTCCTACCATTACAATCTGTGTTCCCTGAAAGATTATGTGTCGAGGTTCTCTCAAGAGATAGATAAATTTCTCTCACCCTGGAGATAAGGTTCTCGAAAGGAAGCTGGTCGAAGTTCTCTTAGGTCCTGGAGCACCCTTAGTAAGTACCGTAAGGCAGGAGGCCACTTAGGGTAGTTTTAGGTGTTGGGTTGTCTGAAGGTTCGCTAGGAGTTTATGGAAGGTTCACATAAGGCCAAGAGGTGGGGTTCGCATAAGGATCATCTTGGGGTTCGCCAGGATAACTGGATTGGTTCTATAGAGAGTAGAAAACCGTAGAAGGTCAAGTAGAATAAGGAGACAGACACATGAGACAGATCAATCTTCAAGCTTCATTCTCTGTCGGAGGAAGCCTCTGAATTCACAAATGGTAAGAACAACATGTTCCTTGGATAATTAACTATTTTGTTGACTTGTAGCACAAGATGCCAACATGTTCCTTGGATTGTTAATTGTTTTGTTGACGCCCAAATCCAGATAATAGGGGACCCAACACCAAGAAGAATATTGCCAACCCCATCTACCAATGTCTCACAAGCAATTGAGAAGAACTTCACACAGGAAATGCTGTCTACACCGCAATCGACAGAGAAATTGAGATAGCCATTGGATGAGCATTACGTTGAGTCACTCCCATGCTTGGATGAGCTCTTTCAGACGATGAACAGACGTGCTGATTGCAAATTTATTCCCATGTTTTTCAACGTTGAGCCTTCTCATCTAGCATCATCGATAGGCCACCTTATGTTGACGCCTTTTCAAAAAACCAACACAAAATCGATGAAGGAAAACTCTCTGTGGAAGTCGTGGAGGGATGGAATAAAGCACTGAGAGAGGCCACAGATTTTTCCAGTTTGTTCTTCAAGACGGGTGAAAGGTGAACACATAGTTTACTTGTTTATCACATTTGAAACTTATATATTCTGTATCTTTGATTCTCACTTTCTTCGGTTTTTCTCCTTTTAAGAAGTGACTTTGAGGAGCTTATCGAGAGCATTGTGGAATCAATATCGAAAGGTGGAAAGTGAGATTTCTCCACGGTATCTTCTACGAAGTTCTAATGGAGGCATAAAAGTTCATAATAAAATAATAGTGGAGGTCATTAAATGTAAGGTGGATTAGGTTAACTGTGTTGTGCTAGTTATTATTAAATAAGATTTATTATGATAATTAGTAGTGAATAAATGTAATGTCGCTTTCTTAATAATGTCCACTAGGTAGTTAGGAGGTTATTATGATTAGGGTTCTTTTGTTAGTTATAAATAAAGATGGAGTCTAGTTAGGAAGTTGTTATGATTAGGGTTCTTTTGTTAGTTATAAATAAAGATGGAGTCCTCCTTATAAGAGATGTGGAGTTTATTGTATATGGAGCTTAGTTAATTGAGAAGTCAACCAATCTTAAGAGGCAAGTGAAAAGGGGTGGATACCTTTCATAAAATGATTAATTGTAAGGTGTTGTCATACCTTAAAGGTATTTTTATATAATCAAGTGAAGGAGAGTGGAAGATTTATTTTTCCATATTTTGGAGGCTTTCAAAGGAAAAAGAGGACCACGACACTTAGATCAATTCATGTAACTCCATAAAAATCATCTAATGAATGTTGACCAAAATCTGAGCATAAGGGTGGTTGAACATCTTCTTCAAAAAATAACCCCAAGTGTTAAAAAGGATATGTATCATAACTCCTAGGATATGACTAGAAATCATCATGAGAATGTTGTGATGAATCATTCCTAGGTAGTTGAAACAAATCTGTGAACAAATCATCTTCATGTTGCCAAAAATCTGAATCATAAATGTACATAGATGGTTGTTCCAAAGGAAACAATTCCACACTCTTGACCCTAAAGTCATCATCAATATAATAAATTGGATTCCCATCAAAATGAAAACAACTCATATCCCATTTATGCTTTGCACTACAAAAAAAATCATCAATATGGTCATCATGTTCTTCATTAGATGAAAAATTTGCTACATCCAAGGGTTTCTCCAAAAATGATTCACTTTCCAAGTCATGAAAGAATGCAAGAATATCGATGTAACCAAGAATATTTGTAATATCAAGAGAAGGAAACATTTCATGAAGTTCCCATGGTTCCATAATTCCTTAATTTGAGAATATATAACTTTATACAAGATGTTGTAACATAGATCGACGTCACCGAAATTTTCCAAAATTTTGTGAAGACCAACATATCCCTTGTCATCTCAAATTTTGAATCTTCGGCCAAAGTAAGTCTTTACGTTTATCACTTATGCCTAGCCATCACACTATAAAGTCTTTTCTCAATCCAAAATGTTTAAAAGAGCTATATTTTCCTATATGATCACAATGCGAGATTTAGTTTTATCCCAAAAACAATCCTTTTATTTAGGACTATTTTTAATTCATAATTTTGTACCTAAGCCCTATCTCATCTTTTATGGCAATCCAGTTGACAATATTGATTGAGCCCTTGTTTTATTCTACCATTTGAGGAAAATTTAGAAATTAAAATAATTATTATTTCTGGGTCTTTTTGGTCACTTGGGTGAGGAAAAAGGAGTCCTTTAGATGCCTTGTTGGACCAACAAGACATCACAACAATGATTAGTAAATTAGTGTATCCACAATATAGTAAATAACAAAACAAATAACCAAGAAATGAAAGCAAACTAAGCACATGCTAATTCTAAAAGATGCATGAAATAACTACCCAAACAACAAGTCATCTTTGAATTGAGAAAACCAAAGAAGAAAAGTCCCAAGTGTGAATGGGAGGCCTTTAGAGGTAAATCCCATCATTTTAGTCATCCCAAGGAAAGATTTTGGGTTGATATTGGGGTCTTTTCTTGGTTCACTTCAGCATGGAAGTGGTTGAGGCCCGACCAAATTCATAATTGTGTCATTTCTGCATCCGTGTGATTTTCTTCAGAGACAGTCATGCGGGACGCACAAAGTGCACATCCAACACTTTGTTTACTCACATGGATCCGCGTGCACTGAATTTGGTGAACTTACACAGAAATTCATGGGTATTTTTATATAGTTTTGATACCTTGTTGAAATAGGTTTTGTAAATGCTGGAAGTATGTTGTGTTTGTGCTGATATTTTATTCAACCATTGTCTTTATTGATTTTGAGAAAATTTTCAGTGATAACAGATGCCCCTTGATGTGTGAGGTTAGGAGCATACGTATGGACAAATTACATCATTGTTTCTTTTGTGAATAGAAGAGTTGTAGTTGTTATATGAGGAGGACTGTAGGAGCGATCCATTGGAGGAAAAGGGGATCTTGATGGGAACCAAGTATTCTCCAAAAACCAAAATATAAATCTGGGTACAAACAAAGTGAACATGCCCCATGCTCATGTCATGAACCATAAATGAAATTACAAAAATTGAATATTGTGGATGAAATGGATGTCTCTAGTGTCCTCGGGGGCATAAAAATGACATATGATGGTTTTGATTACTAAACGGGCTCTGAATCATGATATGAACAAATCAGAGGCATTGATGGCCTAGCAAATTCAAAGATCTTTGGAAATTTCTGAAAAATGCAATGGTTGCATAGTAAGACCTACCATAACATGAAACTTTGTTGGAGTCGAATGGCATGGGGGTCAATGACATAAAAAATAAATGAGGACTCTTTTTGTGTCATCTAAGACTACTTATTAATAAGGGAATGAGAGCCAAGATACTTCCACCTTCCTAGAAACTTGTGTTGACGTCGATAGGGAAGGGGGTGCGACTGTAAGAAGAAAGGGGCTTCTTGGCATCAATTTGATCAAACAGTTATCACAGACTGAATGGAGGAGAGGATGGACATATTGGTGACATGAATGACATTTAATATGTATGGGACTCAAGAACTGATCCAAGTGGATACTGGTGGCCACCCACCTATTCCAACTGGCTCCTTTTGACAATTTTAGTTCAACACATTCTTCTGTAATTTTTTGTAATTGTGGGTTCTACACTTTTGGAGTTGTTTGAATCCCTACACAGGTACTAGGTGGAGATTAGTGGCCACCCACCCAATCCAACTGGCTTATTTTGGAAGTTTTCATGTCGTTACATCTTTATGTACTTCCAGGGCCATTTTGGGGCCCTAAACAATGTTTTTTTATCTTGCAACAATCTAACTATAGATGGAGTTAGAGTATTATGGCATAATGTGTAGTTCTCAAAAATGCCTTTCCAACGAGCTATCACGTGCCTAAACCGAAGGTCGTATGCAAAAGTTACGACCCCGGGAAGTTGAGGTACCAACGTACCCATCGAGACCCACATAACTTTTGGCATTTCATCTCCTAGCGTTAGGTTTTTGGATGTCTATGGTTTTGGTATCCATGATTAATTTTAAAAAGGACTCTAGAGCCTCATTGTAATCATGTATGCTCATACAGATGCACGTAGTAGCCACATCTCTTCTCAGAGATAACTACCACCATTTAAGCAAGTTTTTTTCAGTTCTGCAATTTTACAGTTTCAACCTATTTTATTTATTCAAAAGAATTTATTATTTATTGGATATCTATTGTTGTTATTTGTATCTCTATATTATTGTATTCAGTTTGTTATTCATTTCGTTCCGCTCATAAATCTGGATCAGTGGTATCAGAGAGGTTTGTTCTTCATTTATTTTTCTTCGTGCATGTCCCCAACAAGATCTAGGTACAAGAAGTTGCGCCTTGAACCAGTCCAGCCTTTGCAATATCGGTTGTGCTAAGCCCGAAAACAACCCATGGGGGACAAAAATAAATATGATGGAGCAGGAGATCCTTTTAAAATGTTGCTCGAGTAATCTCTTGCATGACACAGGAACGAAATGATGGACAACTTTGCACAGATCCTTTGGTGGTTGCCCATAGGAGACACATTTTCATCAAGAAGCCATGCAACCCCCTTAAAGGTACAAGTAAATTTTGATATTCCATTATTTGAAGGATTGATATATGCGGATGTTGTAGATAAATGGTTGAATCTACTCGAAGGGTATTTTTCGGTCCATAATTTTTTCGATAGGGAAAATATTACTTTTGCACTCCTCATGTTCGTCCCCCATGTTAAGGGCTGGTGGGATACTTACTCTGAGCAAAGGGTCATAGAGGAATCTGCAATATTTACGGTCACCCCCACATGGGATTCCTTCACTAATGCAATTAAAGAACAATACTACCCTATTGGAAGCTATGAGGACCAGTACACAAGATGGACCGCCCTGCATCAGGAAAGAGACCATACAATACCATATTTCACCAATATTTTCCATACCATGCGCACCAAATTGGGTATCAAAGACTCTGAACGACTTCTGATGCTCAAATGTCGTGGTTGTCTGCATAGATACATTCAAACAGAAATGGAGTTTTTGGACATTGATTAATTAATACATTAATATAATGTATAAATTTAAGTTATTATATTAATTCTTTAAAATATTAGTTAATTAATTAATACATTATTAGAATATTAATAAATTAATAAATTAAAAATATATAAATAATAATTTTTACATTAATAATGTATTAATACATAAAAACATTTTAATGTGTAAAAGTATTGATGTATTAATTAATTAATTCGTTATTAATTAATACATTGTGAAAGTATTAATATTACATTAATAAATTAATAATACACTAATAAAGTATTAATATTACATTAACACCATCGTTGACTATGGTTGACTATGGTTGACCGAGGCTGACTATTGTTGACCATGCCCTTGGTTGACCTTTGTAGACCTTGTGGAGCTGATTATAGTGGGCCATGTTGTTTATATTCATGGTTTACTATGGCACTACTGCATTGCAATGGTGATCAATTTTTATTCGTCACATTGCAACATGAGGCTTTGTTCGTCACCTTGTGACATCAAGTTTTGTTCATCACATAGTGACATCTAGTTATGTTCGTCACATAGAAACGTTGGGAAATCTTTGTCTCATTGTGACATGAGGTTATGTTTGGCACATTGCGATGTGAGGAAATGTTCATCTCATTGCAATGTTGGTTTATGTTTCTCACATTACAACGTTGGATTGTGTAAATCATATTACGACAATGGGTCATGTTCAATAGATTAGGGCGTTGGATTTTTTTTTCACACTATGACATCAGGATATGTGCATCACATTACAATGTGAGGATATGTTCATCACATTGCAACGACAAGTCTATGTCCTTCATAATGCCATGTTTGTTAATGTTCATCACATTGCGATGTTACTATTCACATAACCAATTTATGTTTGTCACATTGTGACATTCACCATGGTTATCTATGGTTAACCATGACCATGGTTTACTAACGTTGATGACTATGTCCATCACAATGGCGCATCTCTTTGTTCATCACATTGCGACGCTAATCAGGTTTTGTTCGTCACATTGTAACATTAGGTTTTTTTCATCACATTGTGACATCTAGTTATGTTTACAACATTGCAACATCGGGAAATGTTCATTTCATTGCAATGTTGGTCTATGTTTCTCACATTGCCACATTGGTTTGTGTAAATCGCATTGCGGTAATGGGTTGTGTTCATCATTTTGGGAAATTTGAAAATGTTTGTCACATTCTAATGTTAGGATATGTGCATCACATTGCAATGTGAGCATATGTTCATCACATTGTGATGACAGAGATATGTTCAACACAACAAAACTTCTATTTATGTTTGTCACATTGTGACGTTACTATTGTCTCTTTGTTCATCACATTGCAACATTACTATTCACATTGTGACATCGAATTATGTAGGATTGCATATCTGTGTGATGTTGGTGAATGGTTATGTTCAAATGTGATGTCAAGATATGTTCATGACATTATGATGTGGAGTAATGTTGATCACATCGGACCATCGAGTTTCATTACATTGCAAGATCGGGTTATGTTCATCACAATGTGACTTTGACACATTGTGAAATGGATGTTTTGGCCAATTTTTTTGAGAAAAAATCTAATGAACTTTTTCATTTGTCACAATGGTACACATCAAAATTACTCACTTCAATAGTGTCACAAGTGTCGTCATTACAAGTGTTGCAAGTGTCGCATTTTGGTCGCAAGTGTCGCAAATGTTAGAAAAAACATACTACCATAATTCCTATGTCATGCTTATAATGACATTGGAAGGACACTTGAAACACCTCAAACATTTGATTTTGAAGAAGAGGAATGGGTTAACAGGGTTATGAACCTCTTGCCATTTGAAAGAACCACTAAAAATTGAGTTTCAGAGGAGAACACTCCCCTATACCACTGTTAGGAGTGTTGGCGCTCCCCTATACACTCTTAGAGAGCGTTATAACGCTCTGTGTTCCCTTTTTGAGGAGCATTGCTACTGTTAGGAGTGTTGGCACCCCCCTATGCATTGTTAGGGAGAGTTATAGCGCTCTGATGCCCCTTTTGGGGGAGCGCTACCTATTCTGGGTGAAAATTGGTTTGTTGAGAACAATGAGGAAAAGATCTCTTCAATCTCTGAAGGCAGTTGGATTTGAATCCTTGGTCAATCCATGATCTTAGGGAAGATCCCTAACTGAAGGAGGAAAATCCTCAACTTACCCCAAAGATATCTCAAGTGGTTGGGCCTCTCTAAACCTATATAAGCAGGCCCTCTCATGGTGAAAAGGGGGAATAATGGGAGGCATGAAACCTATGATCTCATAGGAAACACATAGTGAAGTGGAGGAGAATAATTAGTGAAGTTATTTTCATTCTGATCATGGGTCTTTTGAGCAAGGGTTAGATAAGGAGGACTTGATGAAGCTGCTGCACTCACATCTACGGTTGTAAGTTTCCTTCATTGTTGTTCTCATCAATATAATATGCTTGGCTTGTTTCTTTCTAGTTTGTGCTTAATCTCACATGAAATTGTCTCTAATAGATAGATCTATTTCAAACTAATCTCAGTAGAGTAGAAATTGGTTGTACTTTTGTTTGTCTACAAGGCTTATCGAGGAGCGAAAGATTGGAGCTCAACTCAGACCACGTAGGGACAAACATTGGTAAAAGGTACTTCTTTTCTCCTTCCTCCTCACGCATTAGTTTATCTAGATCTAAAAGAAAGTTAGTGACCATGATAAGCATCTTATGTCTTAAGAGTTAAGAGTCTAGCTCTCAAGAGGAGATCTACCTGTTCACAGGGAGATTTTCCTTCAACAGAAATTTGCGACTCCGCTGGGGATGAATCGAAACTTTTTAGTTTTGGTTTTCCTCATAGACCTTGTCTTACCCCTTGTTATTTTTTAACCTTGTTCACCCCATATGTTTTATTTTATTCATTGATTGAATCCTTATTCCATCACACATACTCTGAATGCCAAAATTCCACTGAGTTTTAGGGTTTTTTGGACTTTTTTTCTGTGTTTAAGGACACCAACGCTTCCCTACCTTGTTAGCAGGGCGCCAACACTCCCTAAAAGCCTTATACAGAGTGTTATAACACTCTGGTTCCCCTTACACCAGAGTGCCTACCTCTCTTTGCAAAAAATCCTTCCCAGAATTGTTTTTTCTGAAGACTAGTCTCTGTTTTTTCACTTGCTGAGATTCTTTGTGATTCAATGCTTCTTCCCATTGACCTTTGACATCCTTCCTTTTGAGAAATAATCATTTTCCTGTTCAGATTTTGTGGCCTTCTTCCTTTTTTTAGTTTTTCTTCTGTTGAGAACTTGGAATTAATCCACTACTTTCTTCTCTCTTATCCGACTGAGCGGGAACTCTGGTGAAGGGCATCTTAAATTTGTGAATCATCTCATTTGGTTCTTCAAGGTCATTGTTCCTAAACATCTCTCTTTTGCGTGAATTGTTTGATTTTATTTGTTATCTATTGTTTTCTCTTTGCCTCTTGTTTCAATCATAGCAAGAGGGTGTGTTGTTTGTGTGAAATCTGCTTATGCTTGTTCGCATCTCCTTGATTTGAAAGAGTAGTTGATAGGAGAAGTTTTTGCATTGAATTAATCATCATTCGCATACAAATGACAACGATACATATTAGTGATTGGTTTGCATATTAGAAGGTATTTCTGAAATGTTTTAGCATTGCATCAAATTCGATTAAGAACTGATTGATTGAGGATATTTCATATTAGTGTTTGATAGTGAAAACGACTCTTTCTCTTTCCCTTAATTAGGCATTCATTGAAAAGAAACGTTTTCTTATCATCTTTCATGCATTTTTTGGGAATTTGAGTCATCATTCCATCAATTTCACTTTCATACACCCTTTGAGTAAAGAACAGTTGTAAAACGAATGCTAATTAAAAATTATCTAGAACACTTTTGCTTTTAGGATCTTCCATCAACAGTAGACTAGGGTTAGCACTTTGGATTAGGCTGTGAGTACAACTCTCCAAATTTTTCAAAAAAAACATTATCATCCTGAGCTAGGGAGAGTCAAATACAATTGTCATATTGGTTTTCTGGGATCCCCCTCTCACATAGGGGTTACGCATGAGGTCGCATTCGGGAAAATTATGGAGATTATACCTCCGTGGTTCAACTATTTGTAGTGGTCGGATCGTATATTGGGGGTCACTTGAAGGTATACCCATGATTATGTGTGGGAGCCTCTTGAGTTGATTTCAGACTTGTTATCCTGCCCATACGTTTTGGATTAGACTATCGACTGTACCCGCTGAGGGAATCACTTCCAATTGGTGTCTTTAGTTGCCATAATCTTTAGGTACTTACACAAGGTGACAATGAAGGGAAGTCTCACTGTACCTAGAATAGACATTGGTCAAACTCACTTGGGCTCCTTGGAGGGTAAATCCACAATTACTGTGTGGAAGCTTGCACCAAGGTGAAAGTTCGTTAAGTAGGTCACCATTGTAACTATTCCACCATATCCTAGCCCCTTCTCGACTTGATCACGCGACGTTGGATTTCATCACCAACTAGTACGATCATCGAAAGAAGTTTTGTTTGCTTGGTTGATTCCTAGATTTTATTAGCGTATGTTGTTTCTTTTTGTTAGTTGGCCCTAGTTTTTTAGTGTGTTCTGTTATTCTCCACAATTGCGCCTATAGACGATAAAGTTCTTCACCGATCACGTAGGATGCAAGGGCTGCCTCTAGAAGGCTATCAACCCTTACCTCCTATCCCTTCAGAAGAAAACTACCGTAGAGAAGTAGAAAATCAATATGACGCTGGAACTGTTATTGCTCTTCCATTAGATAACCTAGAAGGCACTTTGGTTACGGTTGAAAATCCCACTACATCTGTGTCAGTAACCCCTCTAGAACCACTTTTAGTTTGTTTAGACTCCCTTGGGAACGTCATAGAAAAAGAGGTCCCACGATTACCAGAGAGGATTTTTACCGAAACATATATGGGATCCACAGAACCAATCTTTGGTAATGGATATAAGACTCCTGTTCGTCCTAGCACCGTAATAGATACCAATCCCACACTTGTTTGTTCTATATGGAGGACTTCATCGGGACACAATCTCTATGAACATTTTTAATCCTTTCGACAACCCTTTCATCCTCATGACCCTCCTAGTGAAACAGGACCATCCGATCAAACCATGAATCACCCAGTCGATCAGGTTATTAACCCTACTGTTACACCAGCACAAGTCCATCCTAATGCTGGACTCACCACCTCTAATCATCTCCAAAAAAATTAAATCTCTACCCCCGTTTCTACAAGCTTTTACTCTACAGCCCCACATGTTCCACACGATCCTGCTGGGACATCTGCTCACCCGAGAATGCAGACCTCTGCTAGCTTGATGTAACCGACTGGAGGGAAACCACCATATAACAAACCTTTCCCTCTTGGAGGACTACCTTTCCATGGTGGGCCTACCCCTCCCAAGGGACAACCCTCTTTTCATGCTCCTTCTGGAGGGCAACCTCCATTTGCCAGTCATTCCTCGGTCGTTAATCCACCACTGGAAGGGGGGAAACCTTCATTTACTGGAAACCCTTCACAATCCTAGGGACTATCTTCAGGAGGCACTTTCATTCAACCCCACATTGGGGGGCACTCATCTCATAATCCACTAGGAGGAGTATCAAATCCTGTTCCTTCCGAAACATCTTACGGACAACCTTATCCAGGCAACATCCCAAACACCACCTGGAGTTCTCCGAGACCATAGTCTTATCCTCCTCATGGGTCTAATGTGTATCTGCCTTCGGGATATACTACTTACCATTAGCAAGGGAAAAATGTTTATCCTCCTCATGGGAAAGAAAATCACCTATCTTATAATGCTAAGAACCCACTGGGTTATGAAAATGTTTCTCATCCACTATCGAATCCTGCTTATCCTGGCCAGCAACAACCGCATATAGGAGGACCTACTGGTTACAACTATCCACCTAACCTAGTTTATGGTCCTACTGGTGTTCCTATGCTACACCAGTATCATCCGCAAATTAACCGACGACTACCTTTCCTTGCGACTCTGGATCTCCTAGATTTGTCTCGGTTAACTAACAATCCTATTTTTCATTCACCCATTTGGCCAGTCATTCCAGCTAAACTTCCTTTTGATATTCTAAAATTTGACGGAAACCCTAGCGAAGATCCAAACAACCATGTGATGACTTTCCATTTTTGGTGTTCATCAAACTCCCTCATGGATGATTCTATACATTTGCGTCTTTTCCAACGAACACTTACAGGCTCGGCGACAAAGTGGTATATTGAACTACCATGTGCTTCTTTTCATGATTTCAATTCCTTTGCCATGTATTTCCTCACACACTTTCAATTGCCTATTTGCTATGAGACAGGTACTAAACTCTTAACCTCCCTTCGTCAAACTAACTCCATGCATATCTCTGACCATATTCATGAGTGGAGGCGACGACGAAGGATGATCAAGGCAATCATTCCTGACATATTATTGGTGGAATGGTTTACTAAATCACTTTTACCCCCGATCACTCCCGATGTCTCTATGGGTGGTGCGGTCGCAGAGGAACAAGCCATCGCCCAGGCTCAGTATTTAGATTTGGTTTATTCCCAATCTAGTACTTTGTATGATTTTCTTCCAAATGATGCTCGAGCTAATACCGATCCATCTAAGCCGTCATCCTCATCTCATGCAGATGGTGTTATCGGTTCCGTCAAAACTCAAACTTTTTCCTAATCGACCAAACTCTCCTCTACCTCCCCTCAAACTCAGATCTCTGAGGTGAATGCAGTTCAATCTACCCCTTCACAACAATCCAGAGGTAAGAAGAAGACAAAGAATAAATCAAAAAATAATAATGAACAACCAAAAAATCAAACACCTGCTACCGAAAAGCAACCACAATGGAAACTGAAATTCCCGTGTATCATTTGTGGTGACGATCACTACACTCGATATTGTCCACTTCGCAATGAAGTGGCCAAAATTTTCCAAGTAAAGTGACAACCCACTGTGCTTACTCAACCTTTTCCACAACAACAATCCATGGTTGCTAAAACTCCCTCTCTTGGGGGTAGTTATAGCCATCCTAATGATGCGGCCTCGTCGAGTGCACATATTTACATGTTTAATGGGATTAATTTGACCACTTGCTCTAAGACATATGACACACCAGGTAACCTTGACAAAGGAAAAGACACTAACGGTATCGGTAATTTATTGCATCCATCATCGTCCTCCATTAGTCTTCCATCGGTTAATCCTCCATCTGGACCATATTATATTGAGAAACCCACGTTTGACTCTATCGTACGCCCTCCTAAGAGCACTATATGTAAAGCTACCTTTAATCCTAGTTCACGTGCCACCCATAACTACAACATTGTTGAACATTTGGCTCAAGCAGCGTGTGCTATGTCTGCGTTAGAAGTTCTACAACACTGCCCCAGTCAACGTAGAATGCTCTTAGCCGCTCTTGGTGCTATTGATCCTGATTCATCCAACCATGTCATTTTTAACCTGGACAATTATGCGTCTTGACTCTCCCACCAACTTTCTTTCCAAGTTGATGTTGTTGTTCACAATCAACAAATCCACCAAACTATTTTGGATGAGGGAGCCTCGACTTGTGTCATGTCTTTGGCATGTTGGAAAGGTTTAAAATCACCCTCACTTAACAAATCCCCAATAATGTTACGCGCCTTAGATGGGCGAGGTTTTCATCCCCATGGGCTTTTACAGTCCCTGCCGATCCAATTGGGTGGCAAAACTGTTACTATTGATGTCAAGGTGGTTGATGCTCCCCTCGATTACAACTTGTTACTTGGAAGAAGTTGGTTTTATGATATGACTGTCATTGCCTCGTCAGTTTTTCAATGTGTCCAATTTCCTCATCACGGAAAAATTGTCACTGTTGATCAGTTGGATTTCTGCACGACCAATGCTCATGTTCCCGCTACCAACAATATTCCTTTCTTGGGAGACCACAAGATCACGTATGAAAGCATTGGTGTTGGCTTACTAAAATATTCTATCCTCATGGGTACCTTCCCTACACCACTTCCCCCGACTACACATCATATTTCCACCATTGATATGATTTCGACCGTGGCTTATCAATCTTTGGAATCATCTGACCCTTGGATTGTACCTTGTCCATTGGAATTTGATGCACTAGGTGACACTGTGCCACTTAGTCCAGTTGAACCATTATACGTTTCTATCCAATCCGCTTCTCCCTCATCGGATGACCAACATCTATTGACACTCGATAGTTCCTTGATGCAATCACAATTGAGTTCCTTGCCATCTGCGATCGATTACATTTCCCCCATTTTTCCCTCGGATGAATCTATTCCAGAAATGCTTGGCATTGACAAGTTATCTCAGGATAATAACCATCATCGATCCTCTTTTATTCCCCCTCGTGAATAAATTCAGGCAAATATATACTGTATCTCCTCTCCTGATGTTCATTTTCCATCATCTCCCATGCCTTCGACTTCCGATGATCTGGATCCAGTGGTTGACATGGTGATTTCTTTGGTTGGTTTATTGGAGCCTGATCTCCTTACTCCTATCGCGACCCTCGACATGTGTTCCTTCTCGAGTGATTATCTTCCATCCAGTGAAGATCTCCTGGAGGCCATGACCAAGTTTTGTCCCTTGACATGGTATCCTTCCAGAGCATTATCCTCTTGGAAGCCATGATTAAGAAGCAGTCATGAGCATAGTTTCTCTTCTCTGTAGCAAGCTCGTTAAAAAATGAAACAGAGGCCCTGAGCATAGTTCTTTTCCTATGTCAAGCTCATTAAACAATGAAAAAGTCACCTCTATTGAACCTTCTTTTTCATCCAGCCTTCTCCTTTTTCTCCTTTAGTAGAGAAATCGGTGACAAACTCAAAATTAGTGAATGAATTGAAGCTTGGAGGGCATGTCTCTAGCCTTTGATGATCATTCTGGAGTTAAGCCACTAGTAGCTTTCAAGCTGGGGGCATATTGAGCTTAGTCTTTTTTCTTTCTGATGCTCGTAAATACATGAGAATGCATCCAGGTAAAATTTTATCTCTTTTTCGGACCTGTATGGATACACAAAAAAGGAACCCCCTAGAGTCTCCTTTAAGCTCTTTTCAGACTCTCTAAACATGAAAAGATCGCGGAGTGATCTTGCTTCCTTTCCCACTCGTTAAAAGGTTTGAAAGGGCATCTTTAGAGTGATAATTTATCTCTTTTTTGGCCTCGCGAGACTAACATTACAAAAAAGGACAACATTGGAGTCATCTTTAAGTTCTTTTCATACTCTCAAAACATGAAAAGATTACCGAGCAACCTTATTCTCTTCTCGCTCGTTAAAGTATTTGAAGAAAACATCTGTTGAGTGATAGTTTATCTCTTTTTCGGTCTCATCAGACTACTTTACGAAAAAGGAACTGAGAGAGTTCTCTTTTAAGTGTTTTTCCAGACTCTATAATCATTAAAAACCTTTGAGTTTTCTATCTTTGGACTCGTTAAAACAAACATCGAGAGGCCCATACGGGACCGAACCCTTACTTCTTCCAATTCGTTAAACAAAGGAAGAGGAACTTACCGAAGGTGAGTTATATCGAGCATGTGTTACCCTCCTCAAGCTCGTTAAATTAAAAAGAGGTACTCATCTATCTGGATGGGGGAAAAATTGAAAGAAGCAAACCAAGCAGTTTTTTGAGAACATTACCAAGTAACTCTTAGAGTCTCCCTTGAACAGGGAACTTTGTCTTTGCGCACATCTTAATCCACTGAACCTATGCACTGAACCAATCCTCTGAGTTTTTCTTACTCCTTTGGGTCACCTGACGAAAGTCACAGTATCCATTGCATCATCGTGTTTTGGTTTTTGTCATGTTTCTGTTGTTGTGCCTTAGTGTTCAAGGGAAGTATCCGCCTCGAGAGTCAACCATCAAAAATATCTTGTCTCAATACCCATGTCAGTCCATGTTCATTTGATCTACCAATTACATCTCTGTGTCTATTTCATGTCGTTGATGGGGGATACATCAAGGCCCTCCTTCGATGAGTCTATTCCTGTCGACTTCAACACATTATCCATGGACTAGACTTAGAAACCAATTAGTACTTTGGGACCTGCATGCCTCAATGGTAGGCCTCTTCACATTCAACAGTGGGCTTACATCATTGACCTATGATCGAATGATTCCACAGATGTTTAACTTCATCTCATCCATTCACATTCGTTGGAATGTACTAGGGTACCTTGGGAATCATTGACATTAATGATGATTTCCCTCACTCTTGTTAATGGTTTACATCATTGACCGGTAATCAAGTGGTTTCTTCCATGTTCGACATCAATACATCTATTCACATGTTTAGATTCGTACTACATCGGGATCGGTAAGAAGACCCTAGGTTGAGTCATCAATCTTATATGTACTTTGCCCAGGTTGTGAAGGAGTTTCTTTTGAACAATGACACATATATTGTTACATAGATCCACTTTGTATTAGTCGTGGCTATGTCTTGTCATCTCATATATCCACTATGTATTCTTTGTGGCTACGATTAGTTCAGGTCATAGGACTATGGATCCACACCGTATCCTCGGTGGCTACACTTTTTATCAATACAATTATGGATCCACAGTGTATTTTATGGCGGCCATCTCTTGTAAGTCTTTATCACCCAAGCATAGGTATGATTACCTTGGGTTTGAAACATGTCATAATAATATTTGTTGGATGTTTGTGTGCAACTTCTGTTAGGTTCTCTACATCTATACCCTTGCTTGAAAGTCTGCAAAGCATTTCAGTTATTAGTTCTCATCTTCTAACTTCATACTTTGGGGGGCAATCTGTTACACATCAAAATTACTCACTTTGATAGTGTCGCAAGTGTCATCATCACAAGTGTCACAAGTGTCGCATTTTGGTCCCAAGTGTCGAAAATGTTAGAAAAATCATACTTCCATAATTCCTATGTCATGCTTATAATGACATCAAAAGGACACTTGAAACACCTCAAACATTTGATTTGGAAGAATAGGAATGGATTAACAGGGTTATGAACCTCTTTCCATTTGAAAGAACCACTAAAAATTGAGTTTCAAAGGAGAACGCTCCCCTATACCACTATTAGGAGTGTTGGCGCTCCCCTATACACTCTTAGAGAGCATTATAACGCTTTGTCTTCCCTTTTTGAGGAGCGTTGCTACTGTTAGGAGTGTTGGAGTCCCCCTATGCATTATTAGGGAGTGTTATAGCACTCTGATGCCCCTTTTGGTGGAGCGCTACCTATTCTAGGTGAAAATTGGTTTGTTGAGAAGAATGAGGAAAATATCTCTTCAATCTCTGAAGGCAGTTGGATTTGAATCCTTGGTCAAACCATGATCTTAGGGAAGATCCCTAACTAAAGGAGGAAAATCCTCAACTTACCCCAAAGATATCTCAAGTGGTTGGGCCTCTCTAAACCTATATAAGCAGGCCCTCTCATGGTGAAAAGGGGGAATAATGGAAGGAATGAAACCTATGATATCATAGGAAACACATAGTGAAGTGGAGGAGAATAATTAGTGAAGTTATTTTCATTCTGATCGTGGGTCTTTTAAGCAAGGGTTAGACAAGGAGGACTCAATGAAGCTGCTGCACTCGCATCTATAGTTGTAATTTTTCTTCATTGTTGTTCTCATCAATATATTATGCTTGGCATGTTTCTTTCTAGTTTGTGCTTAATCTCACATGAACTTGTCTCTAATAGATAGATCTATTTCAAACTAATCTCAGTAGAGTAGGAAGTGGTTGTACTTTTGTTTGTCTACAGGGCTTATCGAGGAGTGAAATATTGGAGCTCAACTCGGACCGTGCAGGGACAAACACCGATAAAAGGTACTTATTTTCTCCTTCCTCCTCACACATTAGTTTATCTAGATCTAAAAGAAATTCAATGACCATGATAAGCATCTTTTGTCTTAAGAGTTAAGAGTCTATCTCTCAAGAGGAGATCTACCTATCCACATGGAGATTTTCCTTCAACACACAAAGATAAGAATTTTGAATCAACATAATATATTGCATGGAAGGAAACTTCCCTAAATTTTTCCTAAGTAAAGTTTTGGCCAAGTTTTATTTTTAAACTAACAAAGTGTTCCCTTTGTCACAAATATAGGAAGCTTGAACTGATGTGATTTATTACATAGAAAGAAAATTGGAATCATACTTGTTCGTAGGACATTGATAGAGAATAGTATTTAACTTTAAAGATGATGATTTTTACTTGTTCTAAAGTCATTGATAGCAAATCAACTTGAACTTTGTAGACGATGAATTATACTTCAAATTATCTAATGATTTATTATTGTTATAAGGATATTTATGTACACAAAACATGGATCATAAAGTGTATATATTGCATCATGGTATAAACTATGACCATTATACATCCATATAAATTTTTTATATATTTTTCATTGATATTATTCATCACCAGTGGGATAATTAACAAAGCAAGTTTCTCGCCCATAGACAAATTTCATTAAAATTCACACACACACACACACACATATAACTTTCATTAAAATCCATATACCGAAAACAATAAATTCCACATAAGATTTAAACCATACTCTCAAATCATAAAAATAAACTGAAATTTTATGGTCATCTATAAAAATCCTAACCCTAATAACCATTGACCTTAATATATTACTAATACATTAATGTTGAGATGATTGATTATTAAAATTAATTAATAATGATTCTATAAAGGGTATGTATGTATAATGATGATGATGATGATGATGATGATTAACGTCCACTAAGACTAAATTGGTCTATCAGACCTTAAGAGGGTAAGTGATTACTTGTGATTCTTTAGAATTTTGTTTCTGTGCTCGAAAAGCATTAAGAGAAGCTTTCCAAGATCACCATACTTTTGTTGAGTTAAGAGGTTATGATGCTCGGTAGTGTGAAAAATATTTTGAAAATGAGATATAATATGAGTATAGGATGGACAATCTAAGAGAAAGTGATTTTCATCTTCAACCTTCTTCGTGTCACAAAGGTGACACACTCTTTCATCCCATGGTGTTTTAGGAATTGACCAATGCCTAGTTTCACTATGGAGCTCATGAGAATTTTTTCTTATCTTAGCAATGCTTATTTTTTCTTTACACTTGGAAAAACAGATAGATAATTTTGATCTTCTAGATTAGGGTTGATTACATCCTTATAATACCTTAATTTTATTTTTTCATCTAACTCTTTATCACACCACATTTTCTCCTTAAATTTTGATTTGACGTTTTTTTTAATAGTATACTTATTATGCAAAATGGTGTCTTCCATGATTCCCCAATAGTTTAGCCAAGACTGAGCATATTTATGTCATCCTCGCTTGAGTCGATGGTGGTTATGACTTGATTTTGAAGCAATTTTATGAAGCCTCGTGTCTTCCATGTCATTTAAATTATTCTTATACATTAGGTATCTAGTCATACCCATGCTCTCAATGGGGGAGAGGTTTGTTTCTAAGAGGAGGATGGGATAGGGAGTATTTCCTTTAATTTTGAGATTATAGGCTATAAAATTCTTTTGTATTTTCTCTATCTTTCTCCAGGATTCACAAGAGATACTACAGCCCCAGACTTCACATCCATAAAGAATAATAGGTGTAACAAGAGTCTCAAAGAGGAGTTTCTTCTTATCCCAACTCCAAATATCAACTGATTTACAATTGTTTTCAAGCCCATAATAAGCTTTCCATCCCCCAATAATCATTTTCTCGATGATATAATTCCAATTAAGCTTGTGGTGAATATCAATTCCAATATATTTGTGTGAAGTCACTTCCTCCAAGGTTTTGTTGTCATACAAGAAGGTATCATAAGGGATCTTATTGGATTTAATAATCATAACCTTAGTCTTATCAATATTAACAGTCATGCCCATATTAGAGCAAAAATCCTTCAGGATTCATAGTTGGTTTTCAAGATCATGGAGACTCCTTGCCATAAGAACGATATCATCGGCATAAATAAGAATATTGATGACTATACCAGTGAGAGGAGGGCCGACACAACCTACTTTTTCCAAGCAATCTTCTAACTTGTAAATGTATATGCCAAAAAGGGTCAACCTTGTTTGACTCTAATATTGCAATTAATCTCTTTTGACCAGCCCTCAATGATTTTAAACTTAGAAATAACATACTCATACATCCTTATTGCATCAACCCTTAACTTGAGAGGCACTTTTATCTCTTTCGACCTATTCCAAAGTTTTTTTCTAGGAACCATGTCAAAAGATTTTCTAAAGTCAACTAAACAACAAAAATTATTGGTTTTAGTATTGTGAAACTCCTATGAAATGATCCTAAAGGTAACAAGACGGTATAGAGTTGAATGATATATCCTAAACCCGACCTCTCCTTTATCTCTTTTACCATGAATTTCTAGCCAAAGACTAATCTTATTTTCCAAAATAATTCTATAAAGCTTGGCTAAAATCGGGCTAATCATAATGGTCCTATAATTAGAGGGAATGTTTATATCCCTATTTTGAAAAATAGGAACAATGCGGCTTTGCATCTAGGGTTTAGGGAAGCCATGTTTGATTGCTAAATTGAAGAGCTTATGTATTTGAGGGATAAGGATTGGTCCTCCAATTTTAAAATTTTTAGCTTGGTAGCCCTCAATGTCCTTAGTTGTCCCATTTAAAAGCCGCTTAACCCCGAACTCTATGCCATCTAAAGAAAAAAAGTCTTTCTTTGTAGGGATAATAGGAATGGTGTCCATGACATTAGGGAACTCATAAAGACTTTTAAGGTAGTAATTACAGTCCCTTATGGTAATCCTATTATTTTCTTTAGTATTGCAGTTTAGAATTTGGCTCCAGAACTTCTTAGGATCCAGCTTATATAGTTGTGAAAGTTGATCTTTCCTTTTATTGATATAGTGCCTTTTCTTCCTTTTAATTAGGGCTTTGTACATACTGATCTTATCGAGTTTTAAGGACTCATTAGAAGCATCCCTAATGGATTTCCTAGCAATTTTACATTCTTTATCATACTAAGCGTTGGTTGTTCTATTATTCTTTTTATAGGACACCTCGAAAGAGAACTTGTTAATAGAAGTGGAAAGGGTAGTTGTAAAATTATAATAGAGTTACTCAATGTTGTCCTTATAAGTTAGGAGATTTAATTTACTATTTAAATCCTTTAATAAAATGTCAACTTTACTTTTGTCAAATCACAAATTCCTTTGATTATCAAAATTCTCTTCAATGGCGCTCCTATGCATGGAAAAGTTTAGAGTTAGGGTTAAAGGTTTATGATCAGAGTTAGGCTCATGGTCATTTAAAAGGTCAAAAGTTTCTATTTTGTTGGAAACGGGGATATTAGATATCACATAATATACAACATTACTACCTAGCCCATGGATACAAGTCATTTGGTTGGAGTTTGGCCACTTCATTACTCCATTGCAAATTATTAGGTCTTGAGAGTTGTAGAGCTTGACCAAATCAGTACCAAACAAATTCTCAATTAGGTCTCCAGAGCTTCTTTTGTAGCTATTAGATAAAACAAGGTCCTCATCTAGCCATAAAGGATTATGGTTGGAATTAGTACTTAAAAGAGTATCTTGTTTAGTTGAAGTCCTAGAATTAAAATATCCTAGCAGGAGGATATTACCTTCATTTTTCAAACTATAAATATCTTGTTCTAAATTATTATAGGGACAATTGTTATATAGATTATTTTTCTTATGAAAAATAGAATTAATAGGTGCAAAATAGAAAATTCCTATATACATCTTCTTAGTATTGGTGTCTGCAATTTCTATCCAAATGTATTGATTGATAGGGTCAATATTATGAAGTTGAATGTGAGGAGAATTGCTCTTTATAATATAACAAGCTATGCCTTAGATAAAACAAGTGATTCAGATAAAACAGAATCTAAAGGTTGCTCAGAACAGACAAAAAAGTTACGCTGACCGAAAGAGAACTCCAAGAGAATTCAAGACGGGAGACCATGTATATCTTAGAGTAAGTCCCAGGAAGAGTTCCCCGAGGATGGGAGCTTGTGCCAATTTGGCACCTCGGTATTGTGGACCCTTTGAATTTCTAGATATGTAGCCTATAGGCCAGCACTTCCTCCCACAGTAAAAGAACATAATGTTTTCCATGTTTCATTATTGAAGAAATATGTACACGATTCTAATCATATAATTGATTGGTCTATGATCCAGGTGGAATCAGAGGGAGAATTCCTGCTAGAACCTCAATGCATACTGGAGAGAAAGGAAACCCCACTCAGAAACCAAACCATTGCACAGGTCAAGGTGCAGTGGAAACATTTTGGCCCAGATGAGGCTACATGGGAAATGGAAGATGCCATGAAACAAGCATATCAGATTTTGTTTACTTCTGTACATACATGTCATATTGATAGATAGAACATCAAGGACGATGTTCCTTTAAGGGGGAGGGAATTGTAACACCCTATTTCCCTCAGTCTATAAAAATAACTATATTGGCCAAGAACTATGGCAAACTCAAAGATGTGAATGTTTGATTTGATGGACCTTTGTATAAAAGGTTTATGAATGTAAATTATGTTATGATTATGTGTTGCATGACTGCTGGGAGGGGGATGTGCTAAAACATACCATGATGGCTAATGAGAGGTGGTAGAAGGGACCTGGAATGGTTTTGTTAACTTCCATCGAGCCAATACCATACTGGTTTTTACTTGCTCAAAGACTAAAGAAACTCTCTGACCCTGGAATGGATTTCCTATCAGATTGGTAGGTGGGGAGGCTCCTCAAGAGTTAATGAGGGGATGGGGGTGAACCTCCCATCCGTAACAGCTCCCGTACCTAACCACAGACGGGGAAATTTGCGCCACACACAATCTTGCAGAGAAAAGCAAAGAAAGGAAGTGTGGTAAAGAAGATAAGGGAGAATGCACATGACAGGGATCATGGAAGAAAACCATAGGAGCTTTGGAAATATAGAGAGTTCTGAACAGAGGAGAAGGAGAGTAACCTTCGTCCTTGACTTCCATTGAGCTAGAAGTAGAAGGATGAATCTCAATCATCGTGGTCTAGCTCAGGGGTGGCTAGTGGTAAATTCATTTGGAGTCACTGAGCTTACGGTTGGGTGGAAACAAGCACCTGTCTCAGCAGTCGTGTCACACCTGGTGTTTCTAATAAGTGTTTATATCTTGTATCTTGAATTGAATATCCTGAATGCATGCTCATGTTTGTACACTCATAAATGGTTTCTGTATAGAAGTGTTTGCCTGGTGTTTTGATTGGAAATAATGGATGCATGCTTATACTTATATGACAATAATCGGTTTATGTAGAGAATGAATAAGTTCAGAATACAAGTCTGTTCCCTTGAGATTTGTTCATCTACTTGACTCGCACAGTGTCCTGGATTGATTTCCTGAAGGCACCTCCTCCCTGGAAGTTCCGTCGCATTCCAAAACCAAAGTGAGTCCCTTGAAAATACTACCGTGTTAGTAAACCCACAAGTTTACTTTACCCCTGACATAGAGTTCATAGCTCAGCGAATTAGGAAGGCCTTTCAATCAGGTCACCAAGCCTAGGGATGATTACCCAAGAAACCACTGAAGGATCATGTGATATGAGTCTGGAAACCTTGTACAAGAGAGAGTATTTCCCTCAAGTTTTCGACATTTCGGTGTTTTGGCACCCGAGAAACCAAAGGGTAAGACCTCTCGTTTTCGCAAGTCGGGAAATCCCGGTACCCGAAACCCCGACGTGCTCTGTGGATGAGTTGTTTTTGCGTGAATAGGTTTCGACATTTCGGCACCAGGGAAACCAAAGTTCAAGACCCCTCGTTTTCGCAAGTCGTGAAATCCCGGTATCCGAAACCCCGACACGCTCCATGGATGAGTCGGTTTTGCGTGAATAGGTTTCGGTGTTTCGGCACCCGGGAAACCAAAGGGTAAGACCCCTCGTTTTCGCAATTCACAAAATCCTGGTACTCGAAACCCCGATGCGCTCTGTGGATGAGCCAGTTTTGTGTGAATAGGTTTCGACATTTCGGCACACGGGAAACCAAAGGGTAAGACCCCTCGTTTTCCCAAGTCGTGAAATCCCGGCACCCGAAACCCTGACATGCTCTGTGGATGAGCCCTAGGTCATAGGGCATAGTCATGTGGTAGAAGGAGGAGGTAGGTGCTAGCAGTTAATAAAGGGTCAAAACTCGGGAATCAAAATTTCAGGTACCGAAAGAATTTGGACCATCCATTTGTAGGGGAAGTGTGGCGAAGGTCTAAAGCCACCAGGGTTCTGGACATCAGAGGACTAGGAGTGAAGACCCCACTAGAAATCTTGAAAGGTAGAATTTCTTTATTTAATACAAGCCATTGATCACGTCGATGATCTGGCCCATAGATCCGAATGATACCAGGCTTTCGAGTCCCAGGGATAGAAAAATGGAAAGGAGGAACGCTTGCATCGTGATTCCCTGAATCACGAAACCCCGAAATAGAGGATTAGCACCATGTTATATGATCAGTCGTATGACAAGCGACCCAAGGGAGGAGCTAAGGATCTATTAGATCCTTTCGGGTTTTGTCATTTCGAAAGACAGAGAACAGGGGAATGCTTGCATCGTGATTCCCCGAATCACGAAAGCTGGAAGCACCTTTTTGGTAAGGCCTATGGTCATAGCCAACAATCACATGGAGGAGGATAAGGGAAGGGATGGTCTGTGCTAGGCCCCATATAAATTTAGGGACTCTGTCCCTTGAAGAAAAGACAAGAAGAAAAAAAAAGAGAAAATCTTAGTTGTCGTAGTGGGTGTGTGACAAATTGGTATCAGAGCATGGTTAGAGCACTTGGCCTGCTTGGGATCATGAATGAATTGCAAAGAAATTCCATTTGAAGTACTCTTAAAAGGAGTAACCCTCTACCTTAACCCCATTTATCAAAAGCCGAAGTTAAAAATGAAAATTTCCTATTGTGTGTATGCATTTGAAAAACATGAATTATGCGTTGATTGTGAATGAAAATAATGTTGACTAACAACAAGTGTTTTTCTTGCACAACAAGCGGACGATCAAATACGGGAAACTGCAGAGGCATAGAATGGTGATGCACCACAAAGTGGGGGATGGCTCCCACAATAGAGACGAAGAGTCTGATGAAAGGAGAGTGGTAGAGACCCCTCCAGATCTAGCTGAGACTGTGAGAAGCCTCATGGTCAAACTACAGATCTCTAAGGCTAATAACAAGAGGTTGATAAAAGAGCAAGAGAAGCAAACATAAATTAATGCAGTCTTACTACAGATCTTATCCAACATACAAAGACAATTGCAGCATGGACCTGACACTAGTCACGCGGACCGATGACAGACAAAGAAAAATCGAAGTCCACCTAATATACGAAAACGTGGTCTTTTAAGTGGCCACACTGGGAAGAGAACCTCAAGAAAGGTCCACCCCATAGATAAGGGACAAGCGTCGGATGATTCCTATGGAATGGAAATTGGCAACTCGGAGGGATCTTCTAGTAGCAGAACTAGTTCTTATTCCTAAAGAAAACGGAGGAAGCGAAATCATTCCAAATATCATAATCTCGAAGAATTCAAGAAATCCAAACCACCTTCTTTCGATGGTGAAATAAAGAAGGGAGAGGAAGAAGAGGCCTGTCTACTTGGACTAAAGAAGTATTTTAGATTCCATGACTTCTCGAAAAATTTGAAGGCCCGAGTAGCCACTTTCAACCTGAATGGGAAGGCTTCCATTTGGTGGGAAGACCTTAAGAACGTAAAAGGGACTCACAAAGAAGACCTTTCTTGGGAACGGTTTGAGAAATACTTTAGTAGGAAGTATCTGTCAGAAAATTATTTCGACGAAAAGACTAAAGAATTCTATGAACTCAAGCTAGGGCAACGCACCATAGAGGAATATGTCAGTAGATTCCTTGAATTGCTGAGGTACGTATCCTATATAAAAGTAGAAAAGGAAAAGGTGCAATGATTTATCAGTGGACTACCTAAGGACTATTAGAACAGAATTGAGTTTGACGAGCCAAAGACCATAGAAGACACTATCCAAAAGGCAAGATATTGTTATGAATAGCTTGGGCATTGGATAGAACCTCGTGAAGGCTGGAAGCAAAATAATAGTTTGGGATTTGAGAAAAAGGGGTTTAAATCCACAAAATTTAAAAACTATAAAAAGGACTCAAGGATGAGCTTCCCAACCCAAAGTGTACACCAGAAAAATTTCCCCTCCCAGAGCGGAAATAAACCTTTTGGATCTACCCCAGGAAAGATTGATAACCCGAAGAAAGAACCCTTGAAATGTTGGGGTTGTGGAGAAGAACATCTACTAAGGGACTACCCGCATCGACAACAGAATAGTTGAAGAATTTACAATGTTCAAGAAGCTACCACCATCAATGACGTGGCCAGGAGTATGCCATAAATTTATGCAGTCGTGGATAATAAACAAGCTGATCACCAAGCTTCAGTGGTGGAGATGGAAGGTATGATCACCAATCATCTAGTGTCTATTCTAATTGACCCTGGTTCAAATTTGAGTTATATAGCCCCTAAGGCTGTTGATAAGTGTAAATTACAGCCACATAAACATGCCAAGCCATGGTTGGTAAAGTTAGCCACCGACACCAAAAGAAAAGTAATGGAGGTCATACCATCTTGCCAATTGACTATGGGTGAATTCACCACCCAAGAAACCCTTAACGTATTACCCCTAGGATTGTATGACCTATTGATTGGTATGGATTGGCTAGCCACATATAAAGCCAGACTGGACTGTTACCATAAAACCTTATAATGTGTAAGTGAAGAAGGAAGAAGGATAACCCTTCAAGGGATCCAAAAACCTGTCTCGGTGAGATGAATATCAGCCCTTCGAATGAGAAAGTATTGGAGAAAGGGATGTCCACTATATGCGATATAGGTGTTGGAATCAGTTGAAGATGACAAACCAAGCCTTAAAGACCACCCCACACTAAGAGAATATAGAGATGTGTTTTTGGAAGAGGTACCAGGGTTACCTCTAAGAAGGGACATTGACTTCTCGATAGAACTTGCACTAGGAGCGGTGCCAGTGTCTAGGACACCCTACAAGATGAGCACACCCGAGCTAGTTGAGCTTAAATTACAACTAAAATAAATGATGGAAAGAGGCTATATCCGGTCCAGCATGTTTCCATGGGGAGAAATAGTCCTATTTGTGAAAAAAAAAGATTGTACCCTCCGACTGTGCATAGATTATAGACAACCCAATAAGGTAACCATAGAGAACAAGTACCCCTTACCCAGGATCGATGACCTGTTTGATCAATTGGGAGGTGCTTCCATCTTCTCAAAGATTGACTTGAGATCTGGATACCATCAAGTCCGAATCAAGGGTGAAGACATCCACAAAACTGCCTTCAGGACGAGATATGGTCACTATGAGTTTGTGGTAGTACCATTTGTATTGACCAATGCCCCTACCACTTTTATGTGCTTGATGAACAATGTGCTCAACAAATTTGTAGACAAATTTGTACTGGTTTTTATTGACGATATATTAATTTACTCCAAGAATAGATAGGAACATGAGGAACATCTTAGACTTTTGCTTCAAGTGCTAAGAGAACATGAACTCTATGCCAAATTTAGCAAGTGTGACTTTTTCCAGAAGCAAATACATTACTTGGGCCATGTCATATCTGAAGAGGGGGTAGCAGTAGATCCTGACAAGATCAGGTCTATCATGGAATGTCCTACCCCAAAGGACATTTTGGATATCAGATCCTTTATGGGCTTAGCAGGATACTATAGGATATTTATAAAAGGATTCTCCAAGATTGGTTTTCCAATCATTGCCCTCCAAAAGAAGGGATCTAAATTCACGTGGACACAAGAATGTGAAGAAAGATTTCAATCCCTGAAACACCTTCTGACCCATGCACCCGTGCTGAAGATTACTGATCCCGAAAATGACTTCCTCGTGTGCACAGATGCCTGTAAGGAAGGGCTCGGGGGAGTCCTTATGCAATAGGAAAGTGTAGTCTGCTATGAATCTCGAAAATTGATGAGCACGAAGCCAACTATGTGACCCATGATATAGAGTTGGACGCCATAGTGCATGCCTTAAAAATGTGGAGGCATTACCTCCTAGGAAGAAAATTTGTACTTATGACAGACCACTATGGATTGCGATATCTGTTTGACCAACCAAAGCTCAATGCCAGACAAGCTAGGTGGATGGAACTCCTTAGTGAGTTTGATTTTGAAATCAAACATGTTAAAGGAAAGGAAAATAAGGTGGTTGATGCCCTTAGCAGAAGTATGAAAACAATTCACTTAGTGATGGTGAGCATCTGTGAGATGAATGTCAAAGAAAGAGTCAGAAATGCAAAAGAAACAAACACATTCTTCCAAACCGTGACCTCATACCTGGAGCAAGAACCCATAGGGATAAAGTATGAAGGCTACCAGATGATAGATGGAGGTCTGCTAACGTACATAAACAGATTGTATATTCCAGATTGTGATGACTTGAAGAGGTTCATAATGGATGAACTACATAAAAGACCATATACTGCTCATACAGGATACCAAAAGATGATCACGGCCACCAGGAAACAATTCTATTGGCCTGGGTTAAAGAAAGACATAGCTAACTATTTAGCTAAGTGCATAGAATGAAAATAGGTTAAAGCAGAACACTGGAACCCAACAGGATTATTACAAACTCTACCAATCCCGGAATGGAAATGGGAAACCATTTCCATGGATTTCATCATCGAATTACCAACATCAACCAAACAGAATGACTTCGTAATGATAGTGGTGGATAAATTGAGCAAGTATTCCCATTTTATCCCCATCAAATTGACTTGCAAGGCAATATATATTGCCAGCATATTCATGAAGAAAATATTCAAACTACATGGTATGCCTAAAAAGATCGTGTCTGACAGAGACACAAAATTTACTTCCAACTTTTGGAAATCCTTGATGGCTGGTCTGGAGACCAAATTACTGTTTAGCATAGCCTATCATCCTCAAACCGATGGACAGACGGAAAGAGTGAATCAAATATTGGAAGACATGCTAAGAATGCATGTAATGCATCAACCCAAAAAGTGGGAAGATTACCTGCCACTGGTGGAATTTGTTGGTTGTGTAGCCTGATTATCTTCCTGATTCAAAGGTCCTTGCTTTCAGCCGTGTTTATACCCCATGAAGTATTTACACCCCAGAAGTATGTACACTCTTCCACGCGGGGGAGTGCAGAGGGGGGGTACCCCCTCTACGGGGTCCGGGAGCAAGCGGGCCCCCAAAGCAAAAATTGCCTTGTAAAAGTATATTGTAATTTCATTGTAAATCTGGACCATTCATTATAAGGTCGCAAATCTAACGATAGAGAGTATGTTACGGTTTTTTTCCCTAGAAGGCAACCCTCTTTTATGAGGGAAATGTATTGCGGCTATGGATGATGGTGAATATTGTATTCTAAGAGAGGAGACTGTGAGAGAAAGAAGAGGAAGTTA
>JZKD02S0430656.1:525350-539180 GCA_000966675.3 Picea glauca
TCCCCGTAGGGGTTTTACCACGTGAAAACATCGGTGTGTTGATCTTTGATCTGGTTATATGAGTGGTTACTGAAGGTGTTCGTCCTCTGTTGGAATACCTGTGTTGTCGAACACCCATAGCCCAATGGATGTGTAGACTGTCTCAACCAACTCTACAAACTCTATGACAACAAAACCGACCTATTTATTTAACTAGCCTAATATTTAAAATTTGAAACATAGCTAAATCATATAGAGAGATCCCTCTCTGAAGTCTGAAGGGCTAGATCCCAGCTTCAAAAGCGGTTGGATAAAGTTACCTTTTGTAGATTTCTTCTGTTGTCAACCTCTCGGAAATTTACAGAGTGCTAACAGCTAACACATACTAGCTTTCTCATCTTGCACAAGCACATCTCGGACAACATCATTCCATCGTGGGGGAAAAATAACACGTAATAGTTTTTCCTTTTTCACATGCACAAGTGCATATCAAACAATATCATTCCACTGGGGTGGAAAGATAACACATGCTAGCTTTCCCTCTTGCACAAGCACAAGTGCATCTCAAACAACATCATTCCATCATGGGGGAAAGCTAGCGTGTAAGGGAAATCTAGCACGTGCTATATTTCCCTCTTGCACAAGCACAATTTCATCTTGAACATCATTCTAGCATAGGGGAAATTTAACGTGTGCTAACGTTCCCTCTCACACAAGTACAAACACATCTCAAACAACATAATTCCATTGTAAAAAAAAAATAGTGTGTGCTAACTTTCCCTCTTGGACAAGCACAAATGCATTTCGAACATCATTTCACCATAGGGGAAAGCTAGCATGTGCTAGTTTTCCCTTGTGCACAACCAGAAGAGCATCTAGAACGACATCATTCCACAATGGAAGAAAGCTAATGCGTGCTAGCTTTCTGTTTTGCACAAGCACATCTTGGACAACATCATTCTACTGTGGGGGAAATCTAGCGTGTGCTAGCTTTCCCTCTTGCACAAGAACAAGTGTATATCAAACAACATCATTCCACCTTGGAGTAAATCTAGTGCATCCTAGTTTTCCCTCTAGCACAAGCGCATATCAAAGAACATCATTCCACCTTCGAGGAAAGCTAGTGTGTGCTAGCTTTCCTATTACACAAGCACAAGTGCATCTCGAACAACATCATTCCACCGTAAGTAAAAACTAGCATGTGCTAAATTTTCCTCATGAACAAGCACAAACACATCTTCAACATCATTCCATCGTGGGGGAAAGCTATCACGTGCTAACTTTATGTTTTTCACAACCACTAGCACATCTAAAACAACGTTATTTCAGCGAGGGGGGAATCTAACACATGCTAGCTTTCCATCTTACACAAACACATCTTGGACAACATCATTCCACCATGGGGGAAAACTAGCACATACTAGATTTCCCTTTTGCACAAGCACAGGTGGATATCAAACAATATCATTCCATCGTGGGGGAAAGCTAGCGCGTGCTAGCATTCCCTCTTGCACAAGCAAAAATGCATCTCAAACAACCTCATTCCACCATGGTGGAAAGCTACCATGTATGGGAAAGCTATCACATGCTATCTTTCCATATTGCACAAGCACAATTGCATCTCGAACATCATTCTAGCATAGGAAAACATTAGCATGTGCTAAATTTCCCTCTTGCACAAGCACAAATGCATCTCAAACAACATCATTCCATCATGGAGGAAAGTCCATGCATGTTAGCCTTCCCTCTTGCACAAGGATAAATGAATCTTAAACAACATCATTCAACCCTAAGGGAAAGCTAGCGTGTGCTAGCTTTTCCTCTCATAGAAGTACAAGTGCATCTTGAACAAAATCATTCCACTGTAAAGAAAAGATAGCATGTGCTAACTTTTCATCTTGCACAGGCACAAAATCACCTCGAACATCATTCCACCGTGGTAGACATGCTAGCTTTCCCTCTTGCACAACCACAAGCGCATCTAGAGCAACCTCATTCCACTGAGGGGGAAAGCTAACGCATGTTAACTTTTCATCTTACACAAGTACAAACCCATATCAGAAAACATCATTCGACTGTAGGGGAAAGCTAGATTTCCCTCTTGCATAAGCAACGATGCATATCAAACAATATTCCACTGTCGGGGAAAGGTATCATGTGCTAGCTTTCCCTCTTGCACAAGCACAGGTGCATCTCGAACAACATTATTCCACCATGAGGGAAATCTAACGTGTGTTAGATTTCCCTCTTGCATAAGAACAAATTCATCTCCAACAACATCATTCCACCATAGAGTAAAGCTAACATCATTCCACCATGGGGTGTAGATACTGTGTGCTAGCTTTTCCTATGGCACAATCATAAGTGCATCTCAAACAACATCATTCCACCATGGGAGAAAGCTAGTGTGTCCTAGCTTTTCCTCTTGCACAAGCACAAGTGCATCTCGAACAACATCATTTTAGCATGGAGGAAATCTTACACATGCTAGTCTTCCCTCTTGCACAAGCATAAGCTCATCTTGAACAACATCACTCCACTGTGAAGAAAATCTAGCATGTGGTAGCTTTCCCTCTTTGAACAAGCACAAGTGCATATTGAAACAACATCATTCCACCGTGGGGGAAATCTAGATTATGTTGGATTTCCCTCTTGCAAAAGCACAAGCATATCTCGAACAAAATCATTCCACCATGGGGGAAAGCTAGCGCATGCTAATTTTCCCTCTTGCACAAGCACAAGCTCATCTTAAACATCATTGCTAGCTTTCCCTCTTGCAAAAGCACTAGCGCATCTAAAAAATCATCCCACCATGGGGGTAAGCTAGCGCATGCTAATTTTCCCTCTTGCACAAGCACAAGCTCATCTTAAACATCATTCAATGTGGGTGAAATCTATCATGTGCTAGCTTTCCTTCCATTGTGCAGAAGCACAAGTACATCTCGAATAACATCATTCCACCATGGAAGAAAGGTAGCGTGTGCTAGCTTTCTGTCTTGCACAAGTACAAGCGCATCTCGAACAACATCATTTTAGCATGGAGGAAAACTTGCACATGCTAGTCTTCCCTCTTGCACAAGCATAAGCTCATCTTAAACAACACCATTCCACCGTCAAGGAAATCTAGTGTGTGCTAGCTTTCCCTCTTAAAAAAGCACAAGTGCATCTTGAAACAACATCATTCAATAGTGGGGGAAAGCTATTTTATGTTGGATTTCCCTCTTGCAAAAGCACAAGCACATCTCAAACAACATCATTCCACCGTGGGGGAAATCTAGTGCATGCTAGCTTTCCCTCTTACAAAGGCACTAGCGCATCTCAAAAATCATCGCACCATGGTGGTAAGCTAACACATGCTAGTTTTCCCTCTTGCACAAGCACAAGCTCATCTCAAACAACATCATTCAATGTGGGGGAAAGCTCGCATGTGCTAGCTTTCCCCCTAGCACAATCACATCTCGAATAACATCATTCCACCATGGGGAAAGCTAGCGCGTGCTAGTTTTCCATATTGCAGAAGCACAAGTGCATCTCGAACAACATCATTCCACCATGGGGGATAGATAGTGTGTGCTAGCTTTCCCTCTTTCATAAGCACAATCACATCTCAAACAACATCATTTTAGCATGGAGTAAAGCTTGCACATGCTAGTCTTCCCTCTTGCACAAGCATAAGCTCATATTGAACAACATCATTCCACCATCAAGGAAATCTAGTGTGTGCTAACTTTCCCTCTTGAACAAGCACAAGTTCATCTTGACGCAACATCATTCCACCATGGGAGAAAGCTAGTTTATGTCAGATTTCCCTCTTGCAAAAGCTCAAGCACATCTCGAACAACATCATTCCACAATGGGGGAAGCTAGCGCATGCTATCTTTTCCTCTTGCACAAGCACTAGCACATCTTGAAAATCATCCCACCATGGGGGTAAGATAGTGCATGCTAGGTTTCCCTCTTGCACAAGCACTAGCTCATCTCAAACAACATCATTCAATGTGGGGGAAAGATAACATGTGCTAGCTTTCCCCCTAGCACAATCACATCTCGAATAACATCATTCCAAAATTCGGGAGAGCTAGCGCGTGCTAGCTTTCCCCCATATTGAATGATGTTGTTTGAGATGAGCTAGTGCTTGTGCAAGAGGGAAAACTAACACATGCTATCTTACCCCCATGGTGGGATGATTTTCAATATGCACTAGTGCTTGTGCAAGAGGAAAAGCTAGCATGCGCTAGCTTTCCCCCACGGTGGAATGATGTTGTTCGAGATGTGCTTGAGCTTTTGCAAGAGGGAAATCCAACATAAACTAGCTTTCCCCCATGGTGGAATGATGTTGTATCAATATGCACTTGTGCTTGTTCGTGCTAGCTTTCCATCTTGCAGAAGCACAAGTGCATCTTGAACAACATCATACCAACATGGGGGAAAGAAAGAACATGCTAGCTTTTCCTCTTGCACAAGCTCAAGCGCATCTTGAACAACATCATTTTAGCATGGAGTAAAGCTTGCACAAGCTAGTATTCCCTCTTGCACAACCTTAATTTGAGGCTTTCTGCCTTCCTTGTGACCATACTGCTTCTATTACAGGCTAAGCGATTGGCAATTGCATCAACTCTCTTCACGCTCATTCTAATTGTTGTAGAAGATAAAATATAGGAAACAAACACACGGTGAGGCTACACTCACTTCTATATTATTCAATGAAGACATATTACATCCTTATATAGGAAAAGACTCTACTGAGTCGGTTACATGCAAACCACAAACAACTAGACTCCACAGATAGTGAAGTGACTTCAACTACGAATTGACACTTGTAACTGGCGCTTACAACTGGCACTTACTCCATTATTTCCAAGTCTTCCCCTTAATGGAGAATGGATTGAATTCTACACCTAACATCTCCCTAAATAGTTCAAATTTAATCTTTCCAAGAGGCTTAGTGAAAATATCAACAACATTTTCACTAGTATTACAATACATAAGAGCTATTTCATTTGATTGCAACGTTTCTCTAACAAAATGAAACTGAGCTTCAACATGCTTTGTCCTTGCATGAAGAATTCGATTCTTCGCAAGATTTATTGAACTTTGATTATCACATTTGATCATCGTAGGTTCCTTTTGTTCTTCTCCAACATCTTGAAAAAATCTTCTTAACCAAACAACTTCACAAGTTTTTGCAGACAAGGCTTTATATTCTACTTCAGTAGAAGACAAAGATCCAATAGGCTTCTTTTTACTGCTCCGTGAAACAACCCCAGATCCAATTCCAAATGCATATCTAGTGGTTGATCTTTGATCATCCAGATTTCCAACCCAATCAGAATCTGAGTAACCTGTCAACTCAATATCAGATGCATCAATATATTTAATACCATAATCAAGTGTACCTTTTAGATACCTTAGTACCGCCTTTGCTTCATTCCAATGGCTTTCATGAGGTTTTTCCATAAACTGACTTAACACACTCATAGAATATGAAATATCAGGTCTGGTTGTGGTGAGATAATTCAAACTACCCACCATCTGTCTATACATAGTGCCATTTACCTCCTTCAAACCATCATCACAAGAAAGTTTCACATTTTATTGCATGGGAACAATAGAAGACTTACACTAATCCATTTTAAATCTCTTAAGTATTTCTCTGATATATTTACTCTGACAAACAAAAGTTTGGCCTGCATTTCTCCAAACTTCAAGACCTAGGAAGTAATGTAACTCACCAAGATCTTTCATTTCAAATACTTTTGAAAACTACTGCTTGATTTCATCAATTAATTTCTATGCATTTCTTGTAATTATCAAATCATCAACATATAAAGAAATCAATACTATATACCCTGTTGTAACAGATATTGAAGATTTCCAATTTTACTTAGGCACTTGTATAATTCAATATAGAAACTTATGTTTTGACAGAAATCTAAAATGGTGCATAGAAGCGGAGTTGATACCTGTCCAGTGCACCAGTAGTAATAATTTTCAGATAACGTTACCTGCACTTGAAGCATCCTATCAACATGCCAAGGTTCGAAATATACAAGTGAAAGGTATGATCTTGTTGCAAATGATGGTGCTTTGTTCACTTTTCGAACCAATAAAATGCTCCTAGGTATACGTTGGTTCGGGTAGACTTTATGCAGTTGGAAGCTTGGAGTGACATTGTTGGAGAATCTGAGAAAGATGTGCTTGAAGCAACTTGTTGTGTCAATGGAAATCAACTCCTATTAAGCTATTTAAGTGATGTCAAGTAGGTTCTGCAAATACGAGACTTGCAATCTAGAAATTTGCTTCATATTTTGACAATAGATATTGGATCAGTTTCTTGGAATTATTGGAGGAATAATGGGAGCAGTTTACAACTACCTCCTTGAGAAGACTCTAAGAATCTATGCCCTTATCAATCGTAAGGAAACTAAGCCTTTTCCGCCAGCGAAAATGATCAGCGAAGAATGTCCTAGCATTAATAGCACCAGAAACTTCAGTCATTCAAATATCCACCAAGTCAATACAATGATCTGGCAAGTCTCCTTTTCACAACAAATGCTGGTTCCATTAAAAATATCTTCAACTCTGGCACAAGAGATGAGTTTCATCAATAATCACTTATGCTTTATTTTATGGCTATTTTCACATTGCGACTGGTAACATATGGACTCTCACTTCCATCGAGTCTCTTCATACCCATAGTTTTAATAGGGTCTTCATATGGACATTATCTCAGAGAGTTGATTGGATCCTTCACATTGACCAGGGGCTTCATGTTGTGCTCGGCGTAGCCTTTTTTCTCGTGGACTCATATGAGTGACAGTCTCATTCAGTTACAACCATGATTATACTAAGCGTGGTATGAGAGGAATCGGTGAAACGACATTGCATTCATATCCGAAGATACTATACTCGTGGAGTGGTGTTTGACAAGACTTGTTGCCTAAGCGATTACAGGGAATCAGCTGGAGGTGAAGGGACAACCCTTTGTAGTATATTTTCTAAAATTCGAAGGGTCTGGGTTTTTGTTGAAAATTCTCCGTTTATTTGGCGGTTTGATAATTATTATTATTTTTTATTCTTCTTCGGCAATGGTGTGGACAAGGTCCTCGATTTGCAAATCAGACTACCATTCTGAGAAGATGTTGTTGTTTCAAGAGAAGTCTACCAGGAGTTGATCCTGTGGGTTTATGTCTGAAGTTATTAGCAACAAACATGAAGGACGTTTTCCAAACAGTAAAAACAATCATATTATATATACTACGCCAAAGTCTCATGTCAATATTAATGAATCTGCTGCTGTTGAGATGAAGTCTACCAATACCCAAGTTCTGATTGAGATTTTGAAAGATACATGGGATGCGTTTATCATTTTCCCTGGCCTCATGCAGTGATAGACATAGTAATAGCAATAAATTTTGTGTCCCTGTTGGTTGTTCAAAGCGTATCAGATCTTTCTCCTGTATTTTTCGTTGAACTCCTAAAGGTTTTGATACCAACCATCCTTATGAATATCTATATTGTGGGGTTGAACCAACTATTCGATGTTGAAAAAGACAAAATTTGTTGCCTGAGCGATTACAGGGAATCATGCTGGAGGTGAAAGGACAACCCATGGTGGTATATTCGAAGGGCCTGGGCTTCTGTTAACACTCTCCGTTTATACAGCAGTAGTAATGGGATTGACAGTGCCTAGAGTATATTGGTGAGGATAGACGGAATGATCTGGAGGATGGATGGGATGATTTGGAGAATGTGGATGAAACAACATTGTTTAAAGACGTGGACAACACATGTCTCACACCAATCACATGATTTCAGAATTTTAAATATTGTTTTTCACACTATGCTTCTTCCTTCGAAAGTCCGAAAGCTGATTCACAACTTCATCATTTTGCCAACGGGACAAAATATTGCGCTTATGTGTTCAAAGAATGTTATCACATAAACTATAATAAACCTGAAGAGCCTACATCCTAGTGGAAATGTGGTGACACTCCAATCATGGCCATGATGAAAGTTCGGGATGGCTACGGGGCGACGTGCATCTTGAATTGGAAAACTAGTTTTTCACCCGGCTAATGTGAATTTGAAAGGGCATGCCATATTAGTTGCTAATGCGCAATACAACACCGAGTATGATATATTGGGGAGTAATGATGATCTTATTGTTAAAAGAAAGCAGAAGTTGTTTCCAGGTCAGATTGAGTATTCTATGCTAGGAGATGCAAATGCAGAGGACCCCTCAAATGTGGTTATATAGTCTATGGGGTTCCATCGAAATGGGCAGTTGCTACTCACCGCTGGGTTTGATATGAGGTTGAAGTTTTTCCAGATTGATGGGAAAAGGAACCCCACCATCCAGAATGTGTTTATTGAGGATCTTCCGATTCGCAAGGTTTTATTTTTGCCCGATGGATCAATGGCCATTGCTGCAGGACGCATGAAGTTTTTTTTACAGTTTTGATCTGGTAAAAGGTGTGTTGGACCGGATTAATTTTTTGATTAGTAGAGAGGAGAGGAGTTTGGATAGCTTTGAGGTGTCAACAGACTCTAACACGATTGCATTCCTTGGGAATCATGGATATATAATGTTAGTTTCGACAAAGACTAAACAATTGATTGAATGGAACAACTCGTGCTCTTTCTTTTGTTGATGATGGAATACAGTTGCTGAGTTCGGGGGAAGATGGACAGCTGTTCGTGGTCTAGATATTCCTAATGTTGATCTGGTTATTCATTACGAACTCCCGACAAATGCAGAGATTTTTGCGCATGAAGGCAGATCAAATACTATTATAAACAGTTCAGAAATTAGGATTTTGTTTGTGCTTTTAATTTAGTTTGGATTACTGTTATGATTAGTTAAAAATGGTTTAAGTTAGTTAATTTTTAGTTATGATATGATGCGGATTCAACCTCCTTGAGAGAGGGACTTTATATAGGGGTTCATTCATTGTAATTAAGGGAGCCAGGGGGTAAGCTGGGGGTAAACCTCTTTGGCAGAGAGCTCCTTTTGGAACGCAAAGTTATTTTGAAAGCCCGAAATGGAGTTATATAGAGTGACATGTTGACTTGTCATTATGAGATTCATCACGGTCATTTCTTTTTCTATGTTCTCCTTTTTTGTCATATTATCTATCTGTTCTTTTATCGACTGAGTTAAAATCTGTTTGGAATTCATTTTACATGCTCCTTACACATAGTTGATAATATTTCTGTTTTCAATGGTGACTAGTCAGAATTCACTCCAGATAAGTGCTCTATATCTAGTTATCAGCCTTCAATTTTTTCTTCCAAAGTTATAGTGGAAATTCATCCTTGATAGATGCTTTTACTGTGATGGTCTTTTCCTTTTCTTCTTTTGCTATTATATATTATTTATAGTTGAAAGATAGACCTACTTTGCCTCATTTTCTGCAAGTCATGCGATCACCGCTATGATTTACTTTCTTTGGTTTTTACTTAACTCCATGCCCAATGGACCGTTTCCCTGGATCAACCCCCAACCTTATTAAAAATCTTTTCTGATAAGAAATCTGGCCTTCTTATTGTGATTATTGAATATTTCTAAGTAAAGAGCCCTTGGCTATTGAGAGAACTATCTCTGAGTGTATTAGGTCAGAAGTATACTCAAAATCAAATTTTCAGGGATTGGCTTGCTACAACCCAAGTCAAGTTCTGAACAATAAATAAATGTTTCTTTTAAAAAAAAAAAAATGTGCTAAGGCTTGGCTCTATTACAGCCTAGAGTCAACTCTTGCAACAACATTTTTTGGCATCGTTGTTGGGGACAGAGGAAGAAGTTATCTTCCCTGGGATATGAAAAAAGTTCGATCTATATCCTGATGGTGAACCTGGGATAGACGTTCGATTGGATGTGATTGTTCACCTGGTGAATCCTTGGTTCATAGACTCTACATGTTTTTGTTGGCGACTCCACTGGTCTCAAATGTTGAATTCCTCCACTGCTCGGATTGTTGCAAGATGCTATGTGATGAGTTTCAGAATTTTTGCAGGTCACTTTATTGATGCAGGCACCTGGTCTACTGTTCTTGGCACTTTATGGGAAAGTACCATCCCTAGATGGAGCCTATGTTGTAACAGATATTGAAGATTTCCGATTTTACTTAGGCACTTATATAATTCAATATAGAAACTTATGTTTTGATAGAAATCTAAAATGGCGCATAGAAGCGGAGCTGATACCTGTCCAGTGCACCAATAGTAATAATTTTTAGATAACGTTACCTGCACTTGAAGTAGCCTATAAACATGCCAAGGTTCGAAATATACAAGTGAAAGGTATGATCTTGTTGCAAATGATGGTGCTTTGTTCACTTTTCGAACCAATAAAATGCTCCTAGGTATACGTTGGTTCAGGTAGACTTTATGCAGCTGGAAGCTTGGAGTGACATTGTTGGAGAATCTGAGAAAGACGTGCTTGAAGAAGCTTGTTGTGTCAATGGAAATCAACTCCTATTAAGCTATTTAAGTGATGTCAAGTAGGTTATGCAAATACGAGACTTGCAATCTAGAAATTTGCTTAATATTTTGACAATAGATATTGGATCAGTTTCTTGGAATTATTGGAGGAATAATGGGAGCAGTTTACAAATACCTCCTTGAGAAGACTCTAAGACTCTATGCCCTCATCAATCGTAAGGAAACTAAGCCTTGTCCGCCAGCGAAGAATGTCCTAGCATTAATAGCACCAGAAACTTCAGTCATTCAACTATCCACCAGGTCAATACAATGATCTGGCAAGTCTCCTTTTCACAACAAATGTTGGTGCCATTAAAAGTATCTTCAGCTCTGGCATAGGAGATGAGTTTCATCAATCATTACTCATGCTTTATTTTATTGTTATTTTCACATTGCGACTGGTAACATATGGACTCTCACTTCCATCGAGTCTCTTCATACCCATAATTTTAATAGGGCCTGCATATGGCCATTATCTCGGAGAGTTGATTGGATCCTTCACATTGACCAGGGGCTTCATGTTGTGCTCGGCGTAGCCTTTTTTCTCGGGGACTCATATGAGTGATAGTCTCATTCGGTTACAACCATGATTATACTAAGCGCGGTATGAGAGGAATCGGTGAAACGACATTGCATTCATATCCGAAGATACTATACTCAGGGAGTGGTGTTTGACAAGACTTGTTGCCTAAGCGATTACAGGGAATCAGCTAGAGGTGAAGGGACAACCCTTTGTAGTATATTTTCTAAAATTCGAAGGGTCTGGGTTTCTCTTGACAATTTTCCGTTTATTTGGCGGTTTGATAATTATTATTATTTTTTATTCTGCTTCGGCAATGGTGTGGACGCGGTCCTTGATTTGCAAATCAAACTACCATTCTGAGAAGATGTTTTTGTTTCAAGAGAAGTCTACCAGGATTTCAGCCTATGGGTTGATGTCTATAGTTATTAGCAACAAAAATGAAGGAAGTTTTCCAAACAGTAAAAACAATCATATTATATATACTACGCCAAAGTCTCATGTCAATATTAATGAATCTGCTGCTGTTGAGATGAAGTCTGCTAATACCCAAGTTCTGATTGAGGTTTTGAAAGATACATGGGATGCGTTTATCATTTTCCCTGGCCTCACGCAGTGATAGACACAGTAATAGCAATAACTTATGTGTCCCTGTTGGTTGTTTAAAGCGTATCGGATCTTTCTCCTATATTTTTCGTTGAACTCATAAAGGTTTTGATACCAACCGTCCTTATGAATATCTGTATTGTGGGGCTGAACCAGCTATTCAATGATGAAAAAGACAAAATTTTTTGCCTAAGCGATTACAGGGAATCATGTTGGAGGTGAAAGGACAGCCCGTGGTGGTATATTCAAAGGGCCTAGGCTTCTGTTAACACTCTTCATTTATACGACAGTAGTAATGAGATTAACAGTGCCCAAAGTATAGTGGTGAGGACGGACGGGATGATCTGGAGGACGAATGAGATGATATGGAGAATGCGGACGAAACAACATTTTTTAAAGATGTGGAAAACACATGTCGCACACCAATCACGCGATTTCGGAATTTTGAATATCGTTTTTCACACTATGCTTCTTCCTGCGAAAGTCCGAAAGTCATTTCACGGTTTCATCATTTCACTGACGAGACAAAATCATGCGCTTAGGTGTTCAAAGAATGTTATCATGGAAACTATAATAAACTTGAAGAGCCTACATCCCAGTGGCAATGTGGTGACACTCTAATCACGGCCATGATTACAGTTTGGGATGGCTACGGGGCAACGTGCATCTTGAATTGGAAAACAGGTTGTTCACCCGACTAATGTGAATTTGAAAGGGTAGGCCATATCAGTTGCTAATGCGCAATACAACATGAGTATGATATATTGGGGAGTAATGATGATCTTATTGTTAAAAGCAAGAAGAAGTTGTTGCCAGGTCAGATTGAGTATTCTATGCTAGGAGATGCAAATGCAGAGGACCCCTCGAATGTGGTTATAGAGTCTATGGGGTTCCATCGAAGTGGGCAGTTGCTACTCACTGCTGGGTTTTATATGAGGTTGAAGTTTTTCTAGATTGTTGGGAAAAGGAACCCCACCATCCAGAGTGTGTTTATTGAGGATCTTCCTATTCGCAAGGTTTTATTTTTGCCCGACAGATCAATGGCCATTGCTGCAGGACGCAGGAAGTTTTTTTTACAGTTTTGATCTAGTAAAAGGTGTGTTGGACCGAATTAATTGTTTGATTAGTAGAGAGGAGAGGAGTTTGGAGAGCTTTGAGGTGTCAACAAACTCTAGCACGATTGCATTCCTTGGAATGATGGCTATATAATGTTGGTTTCGACAAAGACTAAACAGTTGATTGAATGGAAAAACTCGTGCTCTTTCTTTTGTTGATGATGGAAGACAGTTGCTGAGTTCAGGGGAAGATGGACAGTTGTTCATGGTCTGGATATTCCTAATGTTGATCTGGTTATTCATTATGAACTCCCGACAACTGCAGAGATATTTGCGCATGAAGGCAGATCAAATACTATTATAAACAGTTCAGAAATTAGGATTTTGTTTGTGCTTTTAATTTAGTTTGGATTACTATTATGATTAGTTAAATACGGTTGAAGTTAGTTAATTTTCAGTTATGATATGACGTGGATTCAACCTCCTTGAGAGAGGGACTTTATATAGGGGTTCATTCATTGTAATTAAGGGATCCGGGGGGTAAGTCGGGGGTAAACCTCTTTGGAAGAGAGCTCCTTTTGGAATGCAGAGTTATTTTGAAAGCCCAGAATGGAGTTATATAGAGTGACATGTTGACTTGTCATTATGAGATTCATCACGGTCTTTTCTTTCGCTATGTTCTCCTTTTTTGTCATATTATCTATCTGTTCTTTTATCGACTGAGTTAAAATCTATTTGGAATTCATTTTACATGCTCCTTACACATAGTTGATAAGAGTTCTATTTTCAATGGTGACTGGTTAGAATTCACTCTAGATAAGTGCTTTGTATCTAGTTATCAGCCTTCAGTTTTTTCTTCCAAAGTTATAGTGGAAATTCATCCTTGATATATGCTTTTACTGTGATGGTCTTTTCCTTTTCTTCTTTTGCTATTATATTATATTTATAGTTGAAATATAGACCTACTTTGCCTCATTTTCTGCAAATCATGCGATCACCGCTATGATTTCCTTTCTTTGGTTTTTACTTAACTCCATGCCCAATGGACCGTTTCCTTGGATCAACCCCCAACCTGTAACGACCCATTCGTTACGTCTCTAAACAACGAAGTACAATAGGAAATTTTTTTCTTTTCTTTTTAGTTTGGTTCCATGAAGAAATAAGGAATTAACCACGTCACATAATTCA
>JZKD02S0430656.1:554911-579269 GCA_000966675.3 Picea glauca
GTAAAGCAGAAACCACCAAACAACAATGTCTTGACTGGTTTCTTAGATCACTTGTCGCTCTCCTTGGTAAGGATGTAGCTTCCACCTTCCCACAATCTAAAGAGGAATCCATCAGAAAGGCTCAACAATATGACCTCATTTATGTACAGTCAGGATACTTATACACAGTACTTCCTGATCTACCAAAACCTGTGCCATTTGGTCAAGACAAACCTGGGATGTCTCACTCAGCAGACGGGCTAATAGGTGCCACCACGCACCATGGTCCACAACCCCAACCACCACCGATGTATGGAACACCTCAATACCCACCATCATATGGGGGCACATCTTATTACCCCCCACCCCCTTATCAACAACCATATCCTATTGCTATACCTCCACCCATCAGTGGACCACCACCGGCACCCCCCATACATCCACCTCCTCCAACCACTAGTGGTCCTCCCTCCACGTCAGCCTATAGTAATAGATAAAGCGTTGTGCCTTCCTATGTACCCTATGGGGTAGTACCACCATAGAATCCATACTTTCCATTTCCTGGACCTCTACAACCCATGGCTCCCCCACATCCACATGTGGGGGTCAATTTTGTTCAACCCTCTGCTGCTCAACAATACCAAAATTTTGAACAAATGAACACAACCAATCCAACTCATCCATCAAAAAAAACCAAGAGGAAAGGAAGGAACAGGAATAACAATAACCCTGGTCAAGGCAGGAATCAACCCCCACAGCACCAACCCATTGGGGGCAACCAGAACCAAGGGAACCAAAACCCCCAAGGGGGAAATAACAACAAATGCCAAGGGCAGAATAATGTTAAAACCATCCACCCTTGTGCTCTTTGTGGCGTGTTCGGTCATTACACCCACCATTGCCCCCAGATCGTTGATTTCAAAAGGTTGAAAGACTCCGGGAGCCTCCCCCCCTCCCCAGCGCAACCTGCCCCTCAGCAGGCACAACAACAATACGCGCAACAACCCTCTCTCGCCGTACTACAAAATCCTATCCCACATCAAGGTGTCATAAACACCCAGCAGGACACACAACATCCCCCACATCAGGTGGGCCAATATCACAACCCCAACAATCCAGTAGAGCGAACAATTCTCCTCACCAGTGAGGAGGAAATTCTGCTGCAAACACGCAATCGTCAGTATCAGGCACCAGCTGAGTCTACTCCCATATCTTCCGAGACAAACCCTACACCAACGGGACCCCCGTTGATGATCCCGTGCCCTTCCGCTGAACCACCATTACGCATCCCTCGCATCCCCTTACGCAGGAATGTTCACAACCCACAGGCGAGGGACGCTCATAACTATAGCTTGGTAGATGACTTAGCAAAATCCCCGGCTGCCATGTCAGTTCTGGAAGTCCTCCAGACTTGTCCTACACAGTGGAAATCACTACTTTCTGCCTTGGGGGCTGTCGACCCTACTGATACTCGACTCATCACCTTTGACCTTGATAGTTGTGAACCTCATCTTCCTGCTTTGGTCGCTATTCAAATACCAGTAAAAATACGGAACACCACCGTCCATCGGTGTATCATCGATGAGGGTGCATCTACATGCATCATGTCCAAAACCGTATGGCAGAAGCTTGGTTCCCCGGAACTCACACCTTCCGCCATCACATTATGAGCTTATGATGGAAGACCATCATCTCCTGAAGGGCTTTTCCAAAATTTCCCCATCGAACTCGCGGGCAAAACTATTCTCATTGACATTGAAGTTATCGATGCTCAACTCGATTACAATATCTTGTTTGGATGTAGCTACATGTATGCTATGAAGGCAGTGGCATCATCCGTCTTTCGGAAAATCATGTTCCCCCACAATGAAAAGATTGTGACCATTGACCAAGTCTCACATTATGAGCCAAACCCATCTGCCAATCTCGATAACATTCTTCCCCTCATTCACACCAACAGAGATGCATATCCACTAGTAGAGATGGGTCCTGGGATTTTCAAAGATCCATCCTTATTAGGGACATACCATGGAGCACCACCAATCCTTCCCCCTAATCAAGTATGCGTCGTCTGATCTAAAGAAACTCACACAGAGGATGCTCATCCTCCTCAGGAGGCTTCAGTCATTCCTGACGTCTCAAAAGTCCCAGCATCACTCTCACAGGAGCCTCCTGCGAACCCGTCGACCCCCACAGTCCATGAATCCACACCCCCTCAAGGGCCTAGTCCTATTTGGGAGATAGTCCCCCGACCCCTCACTCAAATTACCTTCTTTTACCCTCCACCCAGTATAGAATCTTTTCAGGTAGCCGCAACGCTCACACTACCCAATATGGTGTTAGCCATCCCAGTGTGGTATTTACATCCACCTGAGATGGTCCCTCACCCACAGGAAGGACTCCCCATGACGATTACTATACTCACTCCCACTACCCCTATAATCCCTACCCCCCCTGCCACCGTTGGGGGCAGGAGAAAGAAGAAAGATCTCACAGCTCCACTACCTGCGTGCATCCCACCACCTTGCGCATTGTGTGACAAAGAGGGTCACCAAACTAACAACTTCCCATCACTACCAGAATTACGGGATTTGATTCCCCCCAATCCAACCCCCACACCACCCATTACTAATGCTACCACTCAACTTTCCAGTAGTAATGGGTTGAGGACCAAATTCGCGTGTGCCATCTGTTTTGAGTATGGCCATTACACCCATCATTGTCCAGCACTGCCTCGTTTCCGGCAGGCATTAGCTATCATACGCCAGGACTTTCAGAACAACCCACGCCCTGCTACGTCCTCTTCAAAAATCATCGACATTCTCTATTTCACCACTACAATCAATGAACGCATGAGATGCCCTTGCTCTCTTTGCGATTCGTTGGCTCACTTTACATACTAGTGTCCAATAATCCTCGCATACAGGCAATGTCAATTGACCCTGCGTCCCCAACTCGCAGCGGCGATAATTAGCCTTACCTCGCCACTTGAGGATTTTTATGTCATTTCACCTGAACCCGAGGCACTCCCTGCACCTCCATGGTTTCAGATAACGTCTCAGAGGAGTTACCCTGCAATCCACCCAACTCTCCTATTCATTCCCCTGTGGACATTATCCATCCAGCCACCACGGGTACCCCTCAGTGCTTCAACATATGGTTCATGACGAATGAACCCCCATCATCTGCTCACACCTCACCCCTTGCTTCCCTAGCAGGGGGTAATCACACTAGAGCTGAGATCACTCCTCACGATCCATTATATTCCCGTCGTTTCCAATGCAATGAGGAAATACTGGAAGAGCTACACCGCCCAGACTCTCCCTGGGACGCACTACATCATCGTGCCCTCTTCCTTCCACAGGAAGCCCTCATGCCTCCTAACCAAAACCTCATTTACGCGGTTGAAACCAAAGATTTTATCCCATCTGGGCCTATCGATTGGTTCAATAATCCCATTCCTGCCCCTGACGCTTTTGAAGAAGGTAATCTGGCTAACATTTCCCCCACCATCAAAATCGACATTTCCATTAAAGAGGGCATCGTCGAAGAAATCATCATTGGCGCTGCTTGCACTCCTCAGGAAATCGCCGCATATAAAACCCTCTTCCAAGAATACAGGGATATTTTCGCCTGATCATACACAGAGATGCCCGACCTTGACCCATCTATTGTCGAGCACCGCATAGACACCTGGCCTGACATCACACCAGTTCACTAGAAACAACGACCGCTACTGATCCGGATTTTATGAGCAGAACGAAATGAATACAGATTATTAATAGGTGCTTAACACAAAAATAACAGAGATACAGTAAAACTGGTTTTCTAGCATAACTGGTTTTCTAGCTGAGAGACCTATTATGAACATTTGATAATCTTCTAGCATACCTTTTAAGGTAATAGTGACCAGATTAGTGTTGGAAACAGTTTCCCCTATATTTACTAGCTTGTCTTTCACCTCTTTAATACGACCCAAAAATAAACTAATAGATTCATTTCCATCCATCTTAATGCCTAGCAATTTAGTTTTCAAGAACAAAATGCGATTTGTGTTGCTAGTTTCATATAATGCTTTAAGCATTGTCCATGTTTCATCAGACGTTATAACTTCTCTAATATATGGAATTATGCAATCTTTAACAGACATGCGCAACAATACCTTTTCCTTGTTTTCGCGCTTCTCCCAATCTTGGATTTGTGTTGCTGTCACACCTGCAACCGCATTAGGTTTCAATTTAGTTCCCTTCGCAATGTTCCAAACACCATAGCCCTCCATGAGCATCTGCATCTTGAATTTCTAGTTAATGAAGTTCAAGCCATCTAACTTGTTGGCTTCATTGAGGTAAGTCTCCGCCAACAGATTCACCATCGCTACAAGATATTCTTTGCAAGTGAATCACCAAGGATATGCAACTTTTTGTCGAGTTTTCTCCCATGCTAAGCAGTCCATCGCTCTGCCTTCGGATCCACTCATCCAACTCTACCTTTGTTCTCATCTTAAATCATGCATTTATCCACCTTTAAATCATAACACCATCTCACATGCATATATAAACCTTTAAGTCATGCATGCACTTTAATATCCAGAATGTCCACTTTTTAAAGTTTATACTTCAACACTAAAGCCCACTTTTAATAAAGAAATGAATAAGTCCTTCTTCAAGTTTAATATGTATCCACTTAATAAAACAATGTTACACTCTTATTCAAGTCTTATCAACTTACTAAAAAACATAGGCTCACATATTAAAGAAAATTAACCTTCATGATTTTTTTAAGAAATTATGGCACCCTCTTTGAACTTTCAATGCTTCCAAAAAAAAATTACACTCCACTTTCACCGCAACGATTGGCTCATGCATGAATTAATGAAAGCCTGTTTCTATCTCCTGTACACTCACCCTCTCACCCAGCAATCTAGCTCAAACCCACACATGCAAACTATATAAACTCCAAAAAAATTCACGATTTGCCTTCAAACCCGCATATGCGTAAACACTATGGTTTTCGCACCTCACGCTCCAGTCAAATACAGGGAGTCTGCACCTTACGAATGAATTGGGTGCAAAAATAGTTAAATCCTTTTGCACTGTAACTGAATTTCGACTGCGGAAATTTCTAAGTTTTCGATTCATTGAAAGGCCGAGTAGTGTGTCGCCGCACCCTTCCAGAGGAGGGACCTGCGGACCTCTATGAATTTACGTACCTCTCCCCGTGTCTTTGATACCAAGAAAAAATATAGGAAGCAAGCACACTGTGAGGCTATGCTCACTTCTATATTATTCAATGAATATGGATTACATCCTTATATAGGAAAAGACTCTACTGAGTCGGTTACATGCAAACCACAAACAACTAGACTCCACAAACAGTGAAGTAGACTTCAACTACGAACTGACTCTTAGAATTGACACTTGTAACTGGTGCTTACTCCATTATTTCCAAGTGTAGATTATTTAAGGACCCCTTTGTTGCGACTATATGAGCTTTTCATGTCTTATTTAACCAAAGCAGTGAAGTTGTGGATATTCAAAAAGTGCACTCATCTTTACATTTTCTTCAACTAGTTTAGTAAGAGATGGCCAACTTGTGATAGGAGGGATGGATATGCTTATTACACCACAACAGAAAATGGAAGAAATGCTTTCCCTATAACTACATTTGTTAAATTCAAAAATTTGGATGATTGTGAATTTGTTGATGTGCTTCAAAGAGAAAAGCCTTGCATAGAATCATATGGATTTCAAATCAACAATGCTATCATACACTCAGAAGAACTGAGCTATGGTGATCATTGCTTGTACATAAAGGTCAAAGAGGGATTTTTTGTATCCAGTATAGATGCTCTAACCATGATGCAGTATAATCATTACTCAAAATTTGGGCCAGATATGGAAGTCCTTGCTAAAATTTTCAATAGTAGGTGCGATATGCGCAAAGTAGTCATGTGGGGACTAGCGAAGATCCTAGAAATACAAATACTAAAGAGGGGAGTGGCAATACTTAGGAAGATCTTGGATAAAAAAAAACAAGAATCAATAGTGGACAACTTGTTGCAGACTACGGGCAACAGATATATGACATTATTTGGTTGAGTTAGTACAAAGGGAATGTCGTGTGAGAAAGCCCATACGTTTTGTATCAATGTTTGAAAATCTTGGAAATGTAGACGTTGCTTTGGATATACTGTTTTTAAGTAGTTGGTATAGAAACAAAATTGATGGAAAGAAAGAGCTAATGATCAAGTACTTCTCTGATTCTAGAAAGGATACTAGTCAGTTTTCTGTTGTTTGGCAATTGTACAAAGCCCAGGAAGACCTTAGAAAGGTCGCTGAATTTTTTTCAATATTTTCAAAGTTCAATGCCAATATTATTGATGCCAGGATCCTTATTCAGATCCCAGGGTTGATGCCAACAACTTGCTTACAAATATGAATGTTGTTTTGTCATTGTGTAAATAATGATTTATTGTTAGAATTGTCAATGCGGAAAACACAATTCACATGTAATAATTAACAATCACACACATAAGAATACATGGATTTCACATGGCTCACCCCAATGTTGGGCTACATCCACCAAGCATAGGCATCGATTTTTTTATTATTCGGATTATGGAGATTACATCAGATTTGCAAGTCTCTCATACACTCAGTCTCTCACACAGTCGTGTTTGCCTCTACGTGCTTACATGAATTTATACATTCACACAAGAAACTGAATATTAAATGCAATCCCTATCCATATTCTAACTTGGTCTATTTGGTTGTAACCAACGCAGAATAATAGGATCTAAATCTATTCTTGGGAATTCATTGTCACTGTAACACACCCACTACGAAAATCAAAATTTTAGTCGATTTCTGGCGGATCAAAATCCCCGAATACTCAAGGGGGCCTAGTGTCAGCTAGTTCCTCATATGTTCACCTCCATGTGGTTGTGGGTCACGACTATGGGCCGAACCAGTATGACGTCTCTTCGCACTTCGCAACTCAGTGCTACCAGAACATCGAGTCTTTCGACTCTACAAACCGTGATGCTCGAAAACAGTGAAACGCTGAACCCCGATAGGGCTAGCGAGTGGCAAGTTTCCCGCTTGGGGTCTTGTCCATGTGACCCTGCTCCATGTCCATTCACTTAAGCCAGTCAAGCGCTTATCAGATTTTTGCGATTCAAGGAATTGTGATGCATGACTTCTACATTTCCCCATTCAAATCCCCAAACATTCCTAGGTCTCCAAAGTTTCCCTCCAAAGGGAGATCAACGGCCGTAAGCCTCCCCTGATTCAATAGGATGGATCCTTCCAAGGTTTCGGTATTCGAGAGTTTGAAATGCAATGACTCCAAGACTCTTTGTCATTCAAATCTCCGAATTTCATTATGGGAATTTGTGTAAGAGATTGATGGCTCTTAAGAGTGTGGATCCAATGGTCCACGGGATTTCGGGACTTTTCCCTGAACTCTGACCGCTCACCACGCGTCTCCTTTGATGGACGGTATAGATTCCTTCATCTCTTGCAAGGGTAAAAAGGGTCGTGGCATTAAGTTCTATGTCTCTTCCTCAAATCTAATATTCATTATAGACCTTGGAACCTTCGAGAGGATCTCATGACACGTGACCTCCCTTAATCAGATGGTCCTTGGTATTTCGTGATTTCCCGACTTGCGACCCCTAGTGACACAGATCCTCTACCAATTCGAATCCCTGGTATCCGAAATACCGATGGACTCTCAATCTCTTCCACGTGTCCTCCATGGATGGATGGCTCAGATATATTTCGAGACTTTCATTGTGAAGTCCCCTGACCTGTCATCATCAGGACTTCCAGAATCTCGAAGTCTGAAATCTCGATACCAACTCCTCTGTCAGGAATTTCGCCTTTGATCATGAGGGATTAACCCTCATGCATGTCCTGATAGATCCAATGAATGTCGAGTTTTCTAACTAAGATTTGATGGTTCAGATCCATCCCGCGCTGTGCACTCTCCCACTACTCAGATCTATTTTGGGACTTCCATTTTGAAGTTTCCCGACCTCTCGTCATCAGGACTTCTGGAATCCTAAAGTCCAAAATCCCGATACCAACTCCTCTTTCGAGACTTTCACCTCTACTCATGAGGGCTTAACCCTCATGCATATCCTGATAGATCCAATGATTGTCGAGTTTTCTAACTAATATTTGATGGCTCGGATCTATCCCACGCTGTGCACTCTCCCACTGCTCCCTGGACGCGGAAAAACCAACGGTCCAGATACTCCCACGGACCTTGGGGATCTACAGTACCGATTTCTTCGCTACTCACAAAGATAAAGGAAAAGGGGTTAATTCATTTAACGCCATTGTCTCTTCCTCCAATCTAAAGGTAGTGAATGACCGTAGATCTTCCGACGGGATCTCGTCCGTCAATCGATTCTTATCCACACGCTCCCATTTTAGGATTTTGCGGGTCGGGGTTTCGAGACTCGCGAGTGCAAGAAAACTCGCACCTAGATACTCTGGGTGCTGAAATGTCGAAATGTTGAGGTCTATGAGGACCGTTCTCCCTCATACAAGGTTTTGAGACTTAACCTCTAACATCCTTCTTCGGGTCCTCAGGTAATTTACACCAGGTTTTGAAGACTAGACTGGAAGGTATTCTCTAAGGTAAGGGAGTGGTCTCAAAAGGATGCCTTCGGGAGGAAATCCATCCAAGGCATTAGGTAGGACAAACACAGGAACAATATCTCGAGAGAAGACTTGAAGTCTGACTTAGATCGGTAAGCATATAAATAGAAATTCGTAAAACATAATCCATACGTGGTCTTTCCATTATAAGCATGCAACCACCATTTCTGGTCAAAACACCACACAGATAGTCTTATGCTCAAACCATTCATAAATTTCACAGACTATGAACATATATATCAGCATATAAACTTCAAGATACAAGATATAAAACACTTATCAGAAATAACACCAGGTGTGATTGCAACTGCTGAGAGGGGTGCTCATTTCCACCCAATTGTAGGCTCAACGACTCCCAACAAATTTACCACTAGCCACCCCCGAGCTGAGACCATGATGCTGCGAGACTACGTCTCTGTTTGTCAGTGACCGAGAATGAAGATTACTCTCCTTCTTCTCTTCTATCACTCACTCTGTATTTTTCCAGAGTTCTCCTCCTCTTTCCCTCGCGTCTGCCCATGATCGCCCACACTTCCTGCCTTTTCTTTGTTTGGTGAGGTTGCGTGTGGCATGATTTTCCTCGCAGTGGTCAGGTCCGAGGACTCTACATATGGGTGGTTCACCCCCATCCCTCATTACTCATGAGGATCCCTTTACCTACCAATCCTGACGAGTCATTTAATTCGGGGCCAACAAGCTGCTCTTGGTTCTCCGGGCTAGTGAAGTCGAAATACAATATTGATTTCAGTGGAAGTTAATGCCACCATTCCAGGTGCCTTCCACCACCTTTCTCCAGCCATCATGGTCTCTTTTTCAAAATATCCCCTCTCAGTAGTCCTGCAATATATATTCATAATACTATTCACATTCATCGACCTTTTTCATAAGGTCCATTCACATCACACATTCACATTTTTGGGTTTGCCACAGTTGTTGGCCAGTATAGTTATTTTTACAAACTGGGGGAAACAGGGTGTTACAATTCCCTCCCCTTTAAAGGAACATCGTCCTCGATGTTCTTATCTATCAATATGACCTGCATGTACAGAAGTAAAAAAAATCAGATATGTCTGTCTCATGGAATCCTCCATTTCCCATGTAGTCTCATCTGGGCCAAAATGTCTCCACTGCACCTTGACCTGTGTAATGGTTCGGTTTCGGAGAAGGGTTTCCTTTCTGTCCAGTATGCATTGGGGTTCTGGTAGAAATTCTCCCTCTAGTTCCACCTAGATCACAGACCATTCAATTATATGATTAACATCATGTACATAGTTCTTCAATAATGAAACATGGAAAACATTATGTGCTTTTATTGTGGGAGGAAGTGCTAGCCTATAGGCTACAGGTCCCACTCTATCTAGAACCTTAAAGGGTCCACAATACCGAGGTGCCAACTTGGCACAAGATCCCATTTTCAAGGAACTCTTCCTGGGCCTAACTCTAAGATATACATGATCTCCCGCTTTGAACTCTCTTGGAGTTGTCTTTTGGTCGGCATAACTTTTCTATCGGTTCTGAGCGACCTTAAGGTTTTGTTTTATATGAGTCACCTGTTGTTCCATTTGTTTCAACATGTCGGGTCGAAAAGAAATCCTGTTTACAAGATTACTCCATCTAACTGGAGTGTTACATGGTCTACCATAGAGGACTTTGGAGGGACTCATCTTTGAGGATGCTTGGTAGCCGTTGTTGTAGGTGAATTCTACTAGTGGTAGGTAGTCTTGCCACTTCTTGGGTTGATGCATTACATGCATTCTTAGCATGTATTCAAGTATTTGATTCACTCTTTCTGTTTGTCCATTGGTTTGAGGGTGATATGTGGTTCTAAACAACAACTTGGTATCTAAGCCATCCATCAGTGACTTCCAAAAGTTGGAAGTAAATTTTGTATCTCTATCAGACACGATCTCTTTTGGCATACCATGCAGTCGAAATATATCCTTCATGAATACTTGGGCGATATCAATTTCTTTGCAAGTTGATTTGACAGGGATGAAATGAGCAGACTTGCTCAATTTATCCACCACTACCATAATGGCGTCGTTCTGTTTGGTTGAGGTTGGTAATTCAGTGATGAAATCCATGGAGATGGTTTCCCATTTCCATTCTGGGATTGGTAAAGGTTGCAATAATCCTTCTGGGTGTCGATGTTTTTCTTTAACTTGCTGGCACTCTATGCATTTGGCTAAGTACTCAGCTATGTCTTTCTTCAATCCAGGCCAATAAAATTGTTTCCTGGTGGCAATGATCATTTTCTGGTATCCTGGATGACTAGTATAGGGTATTTTATGTAGTTCATCCATAATGAACCTCTCCAAGTCATCACAATTTGGAATATATAGTCTATTTATGTAAGTGAGAAAACCTCCTTCGGTCATCTAGTAGCCTTCATATTTTACCCCGGTGGTCTCTTGCTGTAGGTACATGGTCACAGTCTGGATGAAGGGATCTATTTCTTGTGCATTTCTAACTCTTTCTTTGACATCTGTCTCGCAGGTGCTCACCACTGTCAGGTGAATTGTTTTCATACTTATGCTAAGGGCATCGACCACCCTATTTTCCTTTCCTTTGATGTGTTTTATTTCGAAATCAAACTGGTTAAGGAGGGCCATCCACCTAGATTGCCTAGCATTGAGCTTTGGTTGATCAAACAGGTATCACAATCCACAGTGATCTGTCATAAGTACAAACTTTCTTCCCAGGAGGTAATGCCTCCACATTTTCAAGGCATGCACTATGGCAGCCAACTCTAGCTCATGGGTCACATAGTTGACTTCATGCTCGTTCAATTTTTGGGATTCATAGCAGATCACACTTCCTTCCTGCATAAGGAATCCTCCGAGCCCTTCCTTACAGACATCTATGCACACGAGGAAGTTAGCTTCTAGATTGGCAATCTTCAGCACGGGTGCATGGGTCAATAGATGTTTCAGGGTTTGAAATCTTTCTTCACACTTCTGTGTCCATAGGAATTTTGTCCCCTTCTTATGGAGGGCAGTGATTGGACAACCAATCTTGGAGAATCCTTTTATAAATATCCTATAGTATCATGCTAATCCCATAAAGGATCTGATGTCTGAAACATCCTTTGTTGTAGGCCATTCCATAATAGACCTAATTTTGTCAGGGTCTACCACTACTCCTTCTTCAGAGAGAACATGGCCTAAATAATGTATTTGCTTCTAGAAGAATTCACATTTGCTGAATTTGGCATAGAGATGATGTTCACTTAGCACTTGCAACACAAGTCTAAGATGTTTTTCATGCTCTTTTCTGTTCTTGGAGTAAATTAATATATCGTCAATAAAAAAAAGCACAAATTTGTCTAGGAATTTGTTGAGCAAATTGTTCATCAAGCACATAAAAGTGGCAGGGGCATTGGTGAAACCAAATGGCACTACCAAAAACTCATAGTGGCCATACCTCGTTCAAAAGGAAGTTTTATGGATGTCTTCACCCTTGATTCAGACTTGATGGTATCTCAACCTCAAATCAATCTTTGAGAAAATAGACGCACCCCCCAATTGATCGAACATGTCATCGATCTTGGGCAAGGGGTACTTGTTCTTTATGGTTACCTTATTGAGTTGCCTATAATCTATACATAGTCTAAGGGTACCATCCTTCTTTTTCACGAACAGGAATGGTGCTCCCCATGGAGACACGCTGGGCCGAATATAACCTTTATCCATCATTTCTTTTAATTGCAATTTGAGTTCAACTAACTCGGGTGTGCTCATCCGATAGGGTGTTCTAGACACCGGAACTGCTCCCAGCGTAAGTTCTATTGATAAGTCTATGTCCCTTCTCAGAGGTAGACATGATACCTCTTTCAGAAATACATCTTTGTATTCTCTTAGGATAGGGTGATCGTCAGGGCTTGGTTTGTCACCTTTGATTGCTTTCAACACCTGTATTGCATATAGGGTACATCCCTTTTGTAAATATTTTCTCATTTGTAGAGATGATATTTGTCTCACCGAGATAGGTTTTCAGATCCCTTGAAGGGTTATTCTCTTCCCTTCCTTACTTACACATTCTAAGGTCTTATGGTAACAGTCCAATCTGGCTTTATGGGCAGCTAGACAATCCATCCCAATCAACATATCATACGATCCCATGGGTAATATGTTAAGGGTTGGTTGGGTGGGGGATTTACCCAACATCAATTGGTAGGTCGCTATAACCTTTGCTACCCTTCTTCTGGTGCTAGTGGGTAACTGTACCAACCATGGCTTGGTATGTTTTTGTGGCTATATTTTACACTTGACAACAAATTTAGGGGCTATATAACTCAAATTTGAACCAGGGTCAATCAAAACAAACACTAGATGGTTGGAAATTATACCTTCTATTTCCACCATTGAAGCTTGGTGGTCAACTTGGTTATTATCCAAGGCTGCATAAATTTGTGGCACACTCCTAGCCACATCATTGACGGTGGTAGCTTCCTAGATGTTATAAATCCTCTGACTATTCTGTTGTCGGTGTGGACAGTCTCTCAATAGATGTTCTTCCTCGCAGCCCCACCATTTCAAAGGTTCTCTCTTTGGGTTATCAGTCTTCAGTGATATGGGTCCACAAGTTTTATTTCCGCTCAAGGAGGGAAAATTTTGTTGGTGCATACTCCAGGTTGGGAAGCTCATTCTTGGGTTCTTCTTATAGTTCTTAAATCCTGGGGATTTAATTCCCTTTTTCTGAAATCTTGAAATATTCTTCTGTTTCCATCCTTCGTGAGGTTCTGCTCAATGCCCAAACTGTTCATGACAATAGGTTGTCTTTCGAATAGTGCCTTCGAGAGTCTTTGGCTCATCAAATTCAATTCTATTTTGATAGTCCTTAGGTAGTCCACTGATGAAGCATTGAACCTTTGCCTTTTCCACCTTGATATAGGGTACATACCTCAACAAATCGAGGAGCTTGTTGACATATTCTTCTATAGTAAGTTTTCTCATTTTGAGTTCATAAAACTCTTTAGTCTTTTCGTCGATTTTTTTTTTGACAGATACTTCTTCCAGAAGTAATTCTCAAACCATTCCCAAGACAGGTCCTCTTCGCGAACCCCTTTCACGTTCTTAAGGTCTTTCCACCAAATGGAAACCTTTCCGTTCAAGTTGAAGGTAGCCACTCGAGCCTTCATATTTTTTGAAAATTCATGGACTCTGAAATACTTCTTTAGTCCAAACAGCCATGCCTCTGCTTCCTCTCCCTTCTTTATTTCACCGTCGAAGGAGGGTGGTTTGGCCTTTCTGAATTCTTCGAATTTTCAAACTTTGGAAGACTTTTGCTTCTTTTGTTTTCTTCGGGGATAGGAACTAGTTCTGCTGCTAGAAGAGCCCTCTGAATCACCAGCTTCCTTCTCAGAGGAATCATCCGATGCTTGTCCTTTATCTCTGGGGTGGACCTTTTTCGAGGTGCTCCTCTCAGTGTGGCCATTGATATGACCATGTGTTATGAGTTTCAGGTTCATGCTACATTTCTCTTTGTAGATCGGATAAACTCTACAGTAAAATTTGGTTAATTTCTATTTGTTTTTCTTGTTCTTTCATCATCCTTTCATTTTCATCCTTGTAGCTTTGTAATCCGACCATGAGACTCCTCACAGTATCGGCTAGATCTGGAGGGGTCCCTACTGCCCTCCTTTCGTCGGACTCTTCGTCTCTATTGTGGGAGCCTTCTCCCACTTCATGGTGAGTCACCATACTATGTGTTGATAATTTCCCGTGGTTGATCTTCCTCTTGTGTGCAAAGACAAACGTTGGTTGTTAGTCATTAGTTAGATAAACTTTTATAACCCACACAAAATTCATATTTCTTTCACATGCATACACAGTCGGGTTTTCATTTCGGACTTTGACCTTTTTGAATTAAGAGGGTTAAGATAGAGGGTTACTCTTTTTAAGAGTGTTTCGAATGGAGCTTCTACGCAACTTTTTCATGAGCCCAAGCAGGTCGAGTGTTGTAACCATGCTCTGATACCAATTTGTCACAAGCCCACTGTGGCATAGTAAATTTTCACCTTTTCTCGAGGGACAGAATCCCCGAAATCCTATGGGGCTTAGCACAGGTTAGATTTTCCCTTTTTCCCACCTCTGTGTGATCATTGATCATGATCACAGGCCAAACAACTAGGCACCTTTTCACAGTTCGCGACTCAGCGGTATAAGCGAGTCGAGTCTTTCGAATCTGCAAACCCCGATGCTCGAAAACAGTGAAATGTCGAACCCCAACAGAGCTAGCGAGTGGCAAGTTTCCCACTTGGGGTCTTGTCCACGTGACCCTGCTTCATGTCCACACGCTTAAGCCAGCCAAGCGCTTATCCGCATTTCGCGATTCGGGGAATTTCGATGCATGACTTCTACCTTTCCCCATTCAAATCCCCAAAAATTCTGAGGTCTCCAAAGTTTCCCTCCAAAGGGAGATCGACGGCCTAAGCCTCCCCTGATTCAACAGTATGGATCCTTTTGGGGTTTCGGTATTCGGGAGTTCGAAATGCAACGACTCCAAGACTCTTTGTCATTCAAATCTTTGAATTTCGTTATGGGAATTCGTGTAAGAGATCGACGGCTCTTAAGAGTGTGGATCCAATGATCTACGGGATTTCAGGACTTTTCCCTAAACTATCACCACTCACCACGCGTCTCCTTTGATGGATGGTCTAGATTCCTTCATCTCTTGCAAGGGTAAAAAGGGTCCTGGCATTAAGTTCTACGTCTCTTCCTTGAATCTAACGGTCATTATAGACCTTGGAACCTTCGAGAGGATCTTGCGACACGTGACCTCCCTTAATCAGACGGTCCTCGTCATTTCACAATTTCGTGACTTGCGACCCCCAGTGACATAGATCCTCTACCAATTCGAATCCCCGGTATCTGAAATACTGATGGACTCTCGATCTCTACCATGTGTCCTCCACAGATGGACGACTTAGATCTATTTTGGGACTTTCATTATGAAGTCCACTGACCTCTCGTTATCAGGACTTTCAAAATCCTGAAGTCCAAAATCCCGATACCAACTCCTCTTTCGAGACTTTCGCCTCTGATCACGAGGGCTTAACCCTCATGCATCTCCTGACAAATCCAATGGCTGTCAGGTTTTCTAACTAAGATCTGATGGTTCAGATCTGTCCCGCATTGTGCACTCTCCCACTGCTTAGATCTATTTCGATACTTCCATTGTGAAGTTTCTCAACCTCTCGTCATTAGGACTTCCGGAATCCCGAAGTCCAAAATTTCGATACCAACTCCTCTTTCGAGACTTTCGCCTCTGTTCACAAGGGCTTAACCCTCATGCATCTCCTGGTAGATCTAATGACTCTGAGGTTTTCTAACTAAGATTTGATGGCTCAGATCTGTCCCATGTGTGCACTCTCCCACTACTCCCTGGACATGGAAAAACCAACGGTCCAGATACTCCCATAGACCTTGGGGATCTATGGTCCTGATTTCTTCGCTACTCATGAAGAAAAAGGAAAAGGGGTTAAGGCATTTAATGCCATTGTCTCTTCCTCCAATCTAATGGTCATGAATGACCATAGATCTTTCGACGGGATCTTGTCCGTCAATCGATTCTTATCCACATGCTCCCGTTTTGGGATTTTGCGGGTCGGGATTTCGGGACTTGCGAGTGCAAGAAAACTCGCACCTAGATACTCTGGGTGCCGAAACACAGAAATGTTGAGGTCTACGAGGATCGTTCTCTCTTGTACAAGGTTTTGAGACTTAACCTCTAACATCCTTCTTCGAGTCCTCAGGTAATTTACACTAGGTTTTGAAGACCAGACTGGAAGGTCTTCTCTAAGGTAAGGGAGTGGTCTCAAAAGGATGCCTTCGGGAGGAAATCCATCCAAGGAATCAGGTAGGAAAAACATAGGAACAATCTCCTGAGAGCAGACTTGAAGTCTAACTTAGGTCGGTAAGCATATAAATAACAATTCGTAAAACATAAGCCATAAGTGGTCTTTCAATTATAAGCATGCAACCACCATTTCTGGTCAAAACACCACACAAAAAGTCTTATGCTTAAACCATTCATAAATTTCATAGACTACGAACATATATATCAGCATATAAACTTCAAGAAACAAGATATAAAACACTTATCAGAATTAACACCAAGTGTGATTGCAACTGCTAAGAGGGGTGCTCGTTTCCACCCAACCGCAGGCTCAGTGACTCCCAACAGATTTACCACTAGCCACCCCCGAGCTGAGACCGCGATGCTGCGATACTGTGTCTCTGTTTATCAGTGATCGAGAATGAAGGTTACTCTTCTTCTTCTCCACTATCACTCACTCTGTATTTTTCCAGAGTTCTCCTTCTCTTTCCCTCGCGTCTACCCTTGATTGCCCACACTTTCTGCCTTTTCTCTATTCGGCGAGGTTGCGTGTGGCATGATTTTCCTCGCAGTGGTCAGGTCTAAGGACTCTACAGATGGGTGGTTCACCCCCATCCCTCATTACTCATGAGAATCCCTTTACCTACCAATCCCGACGAGTCATTTAATTCGGGGCCAGCGAGAAGCTCTTGGTTCTCTAGGCCAGTGAAGTCCAAATACGGTATTGGTTTCAGTGGAAGTTAACGCCACAATTCTAGGTGTCTTCCAACACCTTTCTCCATCCATCGTGGTCTCTTTTTTAGCATATCCCCTCTCAACAGTCCTGCAATATATATTCATAATATTATTCACATTCATCGACCTTTTTCACAAGGTCCATTCACATCACACGTTCACATTTTTGGGTTTGCCACAGTTCTTGGCTAGTATAATTATTTTTACAAACTGGGGGAAACAGGGTGTTATAGTCACCAAATCCAAAAAATCTCCACCTTGACAACAATTAACCTGATACCTTGCTTCTTCCTTTTGTTCATCACCTTTTCTGCAAGCCAAGAGAAGCCAAACACCACTACAACTTCTCTAATAAATCTGGTTTCATGATCTCGCCTGTGTGACTTGCACGAGTTTGGATTTCTTGAGGGATCACTCCACCTCGAACATGTTTTCTACAACTGTGTTGTGAAACATATTTATTGATATATATCCTATCCAAAACACATGTATTACAATATACATTACAATCATCACAAATCATGTCAGTGTAACCATTATAGGTGACATTTGTGCTTCTCGTATGCTGAAGCACCCATTTCACTACAACACCTGAATCTGTCACGTTTCTGACAACTTCATTACCATGTGAAACATCTAGTCTTAACCATTTCATCACATACAATAGACCTCCTACTGAACTTATACAAGACACAACCTTTTCTTCTTTATAGACAGACTCTATGCTTGAAGAAAACTTATAATGGAAAGCAAGAGGGATACAAACTGGTTTTACAATGTTCATATTGAACTCCAACCACAACTTACCATTACCATCTCTATATACTTCCATGCCCATAATTGTTTTTGTATCTCCTTGATCCCTCATCTGAATTGTCCTATCCACCTGAGTCATTTTCTTACTGATTTTATCCATGCTTCGGCTTCCATTGAGCATATTATCAACAAAGAACATCAAGACTGTGAATGTACTATAGATTTTATAGTCATTCCTACCCTTTGAAAAAATCTGACTCACTACGAAGGATTCAAACATCTTGTATATTTGTCTGGGTACCAATAGGTCATACAATGAATTACCTAGCATGCAAACAAATTTATTGCTGCAATCTTGAATCAATCCTTTTGGTTGTTCCATACATACTATATCTCTGTCAATGATGACCCTGTCAGAAGTAGGATCCCACATACAACATCCCTTTATACCACCATCGTAACTTGTAGAGATATAAAACAAGCAGGAATTCAGAAACAAAGATTTTAAGTTTGGAACTGATTTACCTCTTACCAATACCTACAATTCTTTCTTGCTCTTATGACCTTGATGCTTCTTCCATAAACAAGAAGATACATATGTCACTTCAGATGCCACTTCAGTACTGCCTTTCAGCTTATAAAGGTTATCAACCTTTGTTACCTTCACCACTACTAAATTCTCTTTCGACACCATGAGAGCTCCACCTTGACCTGTATACTTATATCCACAAGAATCCAACGCTCCTAATGAAATCAAATTTGATTCAGGTACATATCTAACATCCGTTAATTCCCTAACAATACCATCAAACATCTTGATTCTAATACTGCCAACCCCAACAGTTTTGCAGGGAATACTATTTCCCATAAACACTACACCCTCATCAACAAATTGGTAAGAAATGAACCAATTTCTATGTGAGCACATGTGGTGGTAGGCACCTAAATCTAACTGCCATTCTTCTTGTTATTGTAAATTACTAGAAATGGATAAAGCGTAATCAATTATACCTGAATTTGTTACAGCGAAAATTACTTCCTTCATAAAGTTTTCCTCAGATTCCTTTCTCTTCCAGCAATCTTTCTTGAGATGTCCTGTTTTGCCATAGTGCCAGCATTTTGCTTTACTCTTTCTGTGTCTTGACTTAGATCGAAAAGAACTTCTCTCATTCTTCTCTGTGGTTCGACCTTTGACCAACATCATCTCTGAAGTTGAGGTTACTTTACTAGGTTTTCTCCTCATCTCCTCAGCCAACAAAGCTCCCACGACAGAGTCATAATCTAAAACATCTGCTGAGCTAAAGTTAACACAACAGTGTAATAGCCTTATCCTCATCTTTGAATTTAACTTCCATACTAGTCAATTGAACTATAAGGGTATTGAAGGTATTTAAATGGTCAACAACTTTTGTACCTTCTTTCATCTGCAAACTGTACAGTTGTCTCTTCAAGTAGATTCTGCTTGTCAAGGACTTCGTCATGTATAGACTTTCCAACTTGCTCCATAAGCCTGATGTTGTATCCTCTCCTATGATATTAAACAGAACCTCATCCGCCGGACATAAATGAATGGTGCTAAGAACTTTCTCATCCAGATCCTCCCATTCCCATTCTATCATGGCTCTTGGTTTCTTTGATTTGTCTGCCAATGATTTTTGGAACCCTTGTTGCACTAGTAAATCCCGCATCTTGAACTTCCAAAGCTCAAAGTTGTTTTTACCATTGAACTTTTCAATTTCAAACTTTGAACTCTACATCTTAGCCATTTTTTCTAAAAATACCGAATCAAAAATTTATAAACTGAAAAATTATAAAAAAAAAACAAGTTTTATAATATGATATAAAAAAAACACAAACTTTATAATATGATGGTTGATAAAATATTACAAACACTTGAAAGGATAAATACAAAATTTAATAATTTAAACCAAAAAAACCCTTTAACTTTTAAAACCTTATAACTCCCACCTTTTAAATATTATATTAAATCTTAAATGTAATAAACATTTACTCAATTAAAAGAGGCCCTTTTTACTTCATCCACCACCCACATGACTTTACACCTTTTAATTAATAAAAACAAAATCACCTTTTAAGAAATTCATTCACCTTCTTTAATCGTTTTAAACATTTACTTCACGGAAAGGCCATTCCACCTTAAAAAAATTCAAACGCAAATATTGAAGAGGAATCGTAACTTATGATTTACCAAACGGAGCTGCCGCATGCACCTCACGTTTTCACTGCTTCTAGAGGAGGGACTTGCGATGATTTATAAATCTATTCACCTCACTTCTTCAGCTTTTTCGATAATTTGAAGCTTCTCCAACTAGTTTTAATCAGTTATGATACCACTTGTTAGAATTGTCCATGCGGAAAACACAATTCACATGTAATAATTAACAATCACACACATAAGAATACAGGTATTTCACGTGGTTCACCCAAACGTTGGGCTACGTCCACTAAGCATAGGCATCGGTTGTCTTATTATTCGGATTATGAAGATTACATAAGATTCGCAAGTCTCTCGTACACTCAGTCTCTCACACAGTCGTGTTTGCCTCTACGGGCTTACATGAATTACTTGGAAATAATGGAGAAAGCGTTAGTTGTAAGCGCCAGTTAGAAGAATCAGTTCTTAGTTAAGAGTCAGTTGTCTAGTTGTCTTTAGGTTTGCATGTAGCCGACTCGGGAGAGTCTTTTCCTATATAAAGATGTAATCCATCTTCATTGTATAATAAGAAGTGAGCATAGCCTCACCGTGTTGTTTTTCTCTCGTAGATTTTATCTTGGTATCAGAGCCATGGGAGTGCAGTGCGAGAATTCTAGAAGTTCGTAGGGCCCTCCTCTGGTAGGGTGCGGGGGAATACTACTCAGCGTTTCGCCCAATGAAAAACGAAAATATTCCCACAGGCGGAGTGCACGAGAGGTGCAAACATCCCGCAGCCGGAATACACGTGAGGTGCGGACTTCTTGCAGGCCACTAAGTCGTGAGGTGTGAGAGCTGCGAACTCCAATAAATTGTGAGGAACATTGCTTTTCAAATCGTGTGTACTCAGATCTAAATCAAATCCACTGTGTAAACCCATCGTTTGTTAAATCATGGCGTGGTAAGGCAAATCCATGAGTGTGGAGTAATTTGGTGCGTGAGAAAATCCAATTGCATGGGAGAGTTTTGAAAAGCGTAGAGGTGAATGAAGCGATAAATTTTGTTTTACATGCGAATGGATTTTTTTTTTTTAAATGCATGCATGGATATATGTTGAAAACGTGGAGTTTGAAGCTCACTAAAATTTGTTAAAGTGAATTTATAAAGTTTATTCACTTTTTTATTATTATTAAAAGTGAATGGATGTGGAGGATTGAAGTTTATTAAAGTGGACTTTTTTAAGTGGATATTTTTTTATAAGAGAGGTGAAGTTTATTTTGGAGTTTATTACTTTAAAGTGAATTTTTATTCATAGTAGATATATTTTATAAAGAGGTGAAGAGGGAGTTATAATTTTTTTTAAAAAGTGGATATCTTGGATATTATGATGCATGCATGATATAAGCTGAGAACAGAGATAGATTGAGTCCGATTGGTGGTATTCGAAGGAAGAGCGACAAAACGTTGCATATCTTTGGTGATTTTCTTGCAGAGATTAAATTGCAGTGATGGCGAATCCGCTGGCAGAGACCTACCTCAACGAAGCCAGCAAGTTAGATGGCTCAAACTTCATTAACTGGAAATTCAAGATGCAGACGCTCATGGAGGGCTATGGTGTCTGGAACATTGCGAATGGAACCGAACTGAAACCTGTTGCGGCTGCAGGTGCAACAACAACGGTAGGAGGTGCGACAACAACGGTAGGAGGTGCGACAACATCACAGATCCAAGACTGGGAGAAGCGTGAAAACAAGGCAAAGGTATTGTTGCGCATGTCCGTTAAAGATAGCATAATTCCACATATTAGAGACGCTACAACTTTTGCTGCAACATGGACAGATCTTAAAGCATTTTATGAAACTAGCAACACAAATCGCATTTTGTTCCTGAAAACTAAATTGCTAGGCATTAAGATGGATGGAAATGAATCTGTTAGTTCATTTTTGGGTTGCATTAAAGAGGTGAAAGACAAGTTAGTAAATATAGGGGAAACTTTTTCTAATACTGATCTAGTGACTATTACCTTAAATGGTATGCTAGAAGACTATCATATGTTCATAACAGGTCTTCCAACAAGGGAGAAACCTCCAACGTTTGAAGAACTGACAGGTATTTTTCTGCAAGAGGAAGAGAGGCGCGGGAATCTGAAGCCTCAGAGTAAATATTTGGCACTGTGGTCAAATAATAGATCTGCGAAAGGAAGATTAGGAGTAAGAGGCAGAGGAGGCAGTTCATAGCAGAGAGGCGGTTCATGGCTAAGAAGTAGTTCATCGCAGAGAAGACAATCGCCAAATCAAGGTATGCAATCTGATAGGAATGAGTCAAAGAGTTGTTTTTATTGTGGTCGACCTGGACATATGGTTAAATACTGTCATAAGAAGAAAAGTGATGAGGCTAGGAATAAACCTAGAACACATTCAGGTCATTATGCAGAAAAATCTTCAAATCAATATCACATATTATTTATTGCTAGTGATGATATTGATGAACCCCCGAATTTTGACTCATGGGATCTTAGGTTGTTTGTGTCTAACGTTGCTTTATCTGCTGAAACGGATGATTCTGATGCCTGGTTTGTGGACTTCGGAGCATCAGTACATATGACTTGTAATAAAAATTGGTATGCTAATTTCAAAGAAACTCAAAATGGTGCCAGCATATATCTTGGAGATAACTGCGCTCATCATATCAAGGGATATGGAGACATTCCTGTGACATTGCCGAATGGTACTGTTCATCACATTCACAGTGTGGTGTATGTGCCAGGAATAAAGAAAAATTTGATCTCTGTGTCCACCATTATAGATCAAAAATTGAAGGTTGAATTCTTCAAGAATTATTGCATAGTGAAGGATCTCCTGGACCACTTCCGAACTATTGCTACAGGAGTCAGAGTAGGAGGTATATACAAAATTGATGTTACCAACAAAGCACATCATGCACTGACTTCTGCCACTATGCCAATAGATATTCTTTGGCATCAAAGGTATGGACACATCAATCATCCTGATTTATTGTCATTATAGAAAAAGAATATGGTTGAAGGACTTCCCATGTTAAAGAATGAGAAAGTTGTTTGTGATGGATGTGCATTAGGAAAGATGCACAGAGATGAATTCCCCTCTAATCCTAATAAGAAAAAGACAGATGTGTTAGATCTTGTGCATACTGATGTTTGTGGGCCTATGCAGACTAGATCTTTAGGAGGTGCATTTTACTTTTTGTTATTTATTGATAATTGCACGAGATACACATGGGTTTACTTCCTTAGACGAAAAAGTGATGTTTTCGAGTATTTTAAGGAATTTAGAACCATGGTGGAAAAGTAGACAGGAAAATTCATCAAAATTCTCCGTTCAGATCAAGGGGGAGAGTACAAAGCAGGGAATTTCAACAAATATTGCAAAGAGAATGGAATAGTACAACAGTTTACAGTACCTCACACTCCACAACAAAACGGAGTCGCCGAAAGAAAAAATAGAACTCTGGTCGAGTGTGCACGCAGTATGATGAAAGGTAAAAATCTCTCAAATGCATTTTGGGCTGAAGCCATAAATACTATAGTTTATTTAAAGAATAGAAGTCCAACAAGGTGTCTTGATAGTGTTACTCCTTTCGAAGCCTTGTATGGTTCCAAACCCGTAGTTAATAATTTGAAAGTATTTGGGTGTAAGGATTTTGCACATATTCCAAAGGAGAATAGGAGGAAATTGGATGCTAAAGCCACTAAATGTATTTTCATTGGGTATTGTTCTGAATTTAAAGCATACAAACTGTTTGACCCTGCTACTCACAAAGTATTTGCAAGTAGAGATGTACTTTTCCATGAGCAGGAAGCAGGAAATCATGAAGACAACAGTCATGAGGAATGGCAGAGACTTAGAACTTGATGAAGGATTTAAAGAAGAGAAACAGCAGCAGCAACCATCCCCACAGCGACAACAACTTCCATCCCCGCAGCGACAACAACAGCCATCCCTGCAACGACAACAACAACAGCAACAAGGACTCAATGATATGGAAAATTCAAGCAGTCACAGTTCACCTACAAGTGAAGACAGATCTTTACAAAGTGGGGAGGAAGATAATCAGTTGAGAAGATCTTCAAGACATATTCAGCTTCCTGAAAGGTATAAAGACTATGCCCTAATGAGTAGCATTTCAAATGTTATAGAACCCATGAATTTTGATGAAGCTAATGAACATGATGAATGGCGAAATGCAATGG
>JZKD02S0430656.1:590035-620332 GCA_000966675.3 Picea glauca
GGGGGGGAGAGGGGGTGGCAGAGAGAAGGTGGAGGGTAGTGTGAGGCCCCAGTAATTGAGGATCAAGAGTTCTGTAGAGTCAATTTGTTGGTCTTATTTGGTCCAATGGCAGAGCTGAAGGGTTTCTTGAAGGTTCAAGTGGATGGTGGACCAAATGATTTTAGGGTTGGAGGGTTACGAGTGAAAGACTCTCTTATTGATTTCTTTCCAAAGTTGCCACACTATGAAGCCTGGTAAGAGCTGCCAAAGCATGTTTAGAAGTTGGATTTTATAAGGTCTTGTTCCCCAATTTCTGATTGTGTTTGTGATGCTGCCTTGATCTCGATGTGTTCTCCATAAGAGCTTAGTGGCATGGTACCATATAACAACACTGATGGTGCATTTGTTTAAGAGGTGTTCCATGGTCTCTACATATTGATTGCAGAGGTGACAAATCAAAGGTCCAATGAAGCCTCTTTTCTGGAGATTGTCCCAGGTTAGGATCTTGTTTTGAATGAGGAGCCAGAGAAAAGTGGAGATTTTTGGCCAGAATTTGGATTTCCAGACAACAGTCCATATGGGGTCCTTTGGCATGGATTGAAAGCCTTCCTATAGAGCATGTCCTTACTTGAGAGTGAAGTTGCCATGAGGTGAATGTCCCCATTGAATAATGTCAGGGCCATTGCTTGCTCGTATTCTTCTTGTGGAGATTGCATGAGTCTAGTTCTGTAAGTTGTAGTCCTCTACCACATGTAGGTCATTATGGGTAGATTTCCATGTTCTCCAGGAGTGGTTTTGAAGGTTGGAAACCCACATGTTTTCTGCTTTTGCAATGGTTAAATTTGGTATCTGGTTTTCATAGTGTAGCATATTTTTGTTAGATTGGAGGGGTGGCAACTGTTGCCAGGAGTCATTCCAGAACCTGGTACCTTGACCATTATGTATTTTCGAGAAGGCATGCTCCTGGATGAGTGGTCTGTTCCTCCAGGTTGCATTCCAAATGTTGGAGCCTTGAATTTTGTCCTGCATTCAGATCCAGTGTGAATGTTGGATGTCTAGTGTATACTTGTAGTTCCAAAGCTGAGCCCATATTTCTGTTGGATTTTTTATCCATCTCCACCAGATCTTTGCTCCCATAGTGTTTTTGAGTTTACCAAGGTCACGGAGATCAAGGCCTCCCAGGGCTTTGGGTTTACAAACTTTGTCCCAACTGACTAGAGCCCATTTTTTATCTAGATTGTGGCCATGCCAGAGAAAGTTCCTCTGTAGATTTCTGATTTTTTTTTATGACAGATTGAGGGGCTACTAGAGCGGAGAAAAGATAGGGCAGTATGGCTTGGAGGACAGATTTGAGGAGGGTGATTCTGGCTAGGAGGTTGAGGGAGAGAAAGGTCCAACTGCTGAGTATGTTGGAGATGGAGAGTATGAGAGAGTCCCAAGAGAGGTTGCGGGTTGCCGAGTCTGACAAGGGGAGGCCTAAGTATTGAGTCGGGAGGGTGCAAATATTAATGGAGAGGAGCTGGGAGATGTGCTGCTAGACAAACTGGGGGGTATTGAAGAAGAAAAGCTGCAATTTTTTTAGGTTAAAGGAGGTGTCAGTGGCGTCACTGAAGTCAGAGAGGATGGAACTGAGTTTGTTGGCTTCTTGTGTCATGGGGGTGCTCATGAGAATGGTGTCATCGAAAAATTGGATATGTGATGCCATAGGTTGAAGCCCATGAAGGGGGAGGCCTTGCAAAGAACCATTGTCTATGGAGTCTTTTATGTAGCATCTTGGGCCCTTTTCCATTATTACAAAGAGGAAAGAGGAGAGAGGATCCCCTTGCCTTATGCCTCACATGGGGGAAAAAGGTTGGGAGGGGGTTCCATTGACTAGGATAGAGAAGAAGGTGGAGGTGTTGAGGTTCAAGATCCAGTCAATCTAGTTGGCACTGAAACCAAAGGCTGCTAAAATTTCTCTTATGTAGTGCCAGCTTAGTTTGTCAAAAGATTTGGAGAGATCAAGTTTGAGAAGCATACCTGGTGTTCGTGCGCTTTTGAGTGAGTGAATGACCTCAAGGACCAGAATGATGCTGCCAATTATTTGTCTTCCTTCTACATAGCCCGACTGCTCCTTTGAGATGATGAAGGGGAGGATTGGCTTGAGTTTGAGAGCTATCACTTTGGAGATGATTTTGTAGATGAAATTATAAAGTGCTATGGGTTTGAAATTCTTTGGATTGGTAACTCTCACTTCTTTGGGTATTAGGGTAAGAAAGGTGGCGTTGATGGCTGGGTGGACTTTTCCAGAGCTACATGATTCGTCCACCAGTTTCCAGACCTCTTCTCTTAGAATAGGCCAGCAGGTGTGGAAAAAGTCCGTTGTGAATCCATCCAGACAAGGAGCCTTGCCCGTGGGTAGCTCCTGTATGGCCTAGTCCACCTCAGCTTGACTTATGGGGGTCATGAGGGCTTCATTTTGTTCCTGGGTGATGAGTTTCAGAATATTGGTTGTTACTTTACCAATAGACTGTGTGGTCTACTTGAGGTTCTGAGAGGAGGTATTGGTAGTAATAAGTGAGCTCCTGCGTAATGTCTTGATGAGTGAGCAGGGTTGTGCCTTGGGCATTTTCTAGTTTGGTTATATGGTTGATGAAGCACCTGTGGATCATAGATCGGTGGAAAATTTTTGTGTTCCCCCTCCCTCTTTTATCCATTGTACTCTGGATTTTTGTCTCCAGAGAATTTCTTCCTATTGTATCCTTTCTTCCAATTGTTGCCTGGTGTTCTGTTCCTCTTGTTGTTGATTTTGGGTGTATCTTGTTTGGATGTCTTGCTGTTGTAGGAATTCTAGTTTTTTTTCCAGGATTTTTCTCTCTTGGAAGATGTTTTTGAAGACTTCTTTGTTCCACTGTCGCACCTACTTCTTGAATTATTTGAGCTTCTGCTGAAAGCAGTACATTTTGGTTCCCTGCCGAATCTCTGCCGCGTCCCACCATATTCGAGCCATCTTTTGGAAGTCGGTATGGGAAAGCTAGAACTTTTCAAACCTGAAGGGTTTGAGCCTGGGGGAAGCCATGTTATCCACCCACAGCTAAACAGGCTAGTGGTCTGAGCCCGCGTTCTGGTGCCAACCCCAACCCTCGAGATGAGATCCACATAGGATCGTTCTAATTCTCCTCTGAGTAGGATTGACTCTTCAATTTCCCTATGGGAAATTATCACACACACAAGAGTGTATCCACAGTTCCTTCCTGAAAAACCCACCTTGTCCACCTTAACTCTAGTTGTGAGCCTTACACTTCCATACGACCACAACCTAGTCCTTGCATAAATGCCTTTCGCAACTCGCATGTTCATAGTTCGAAGACCCTCGACTTTTCTTCACCAAACATTGATACTCGACATGTGATGGGATATGGATCCTCCTTGTTAGTTCCCTCCACGTGTAACCACCAGCTAGAGCTAAGTACTAACCTCACTCGCAACTCGCGAGTTCGTGAGTTGAAGGGTTGAACCGTCATTCCCTTCTTTTACGAGACTCCGAGACGCGAAAGTAAGAGAAGATTTGACGCCTTCAGTACTTCTTGCGGCTCACAACTTTGTGAGTTGGTTTTTTGAGCCTTTGTGCTCCTTTCTTATGAGAATCTGAAGCATGAGAAGTCAACAGGGTGTTGAGCCCCTCCTAGGCAACGAGTGTCAACCTGTCAACAATGCGGTCCCCACTTGATGGATGCACCACATGTTTGCTTGAGACCTTGGTTCTCGACCTTCATGACTTGTGCAGTCGAAACTAATTCCTCACAACCTCCAAAACCCCGATACGCGATATAGCGAAGAGGTTCCGATCCAACGGTTATTCCTACTTCTTGATACTCCGGAGTTTGCGCAACCAAAGGACTTGGCCTACCTTCTGAACTCATGAACCCTGAGTTTGAAAGAATGATCCAACAGATCGAATTGACCACGATCGACGGTATTCAATGATTCTTGACACTAGAGTGGTGGGTTCATCCAACTCCTAACCACCCTGCATCTTTACTAGATCCTATGGTCCCTGCAACTTCGTGAATTCTCCACTGAGAATTCTGACCATTCAATTCCTTCCTCTAAATCTCTGGCCCAAATTGACTCGACATTCTTTCTCTGGGACTTAACTTCTACGTGATGATTCAGCTCCCTGTCTTCCTTTGAATACTTCAAAGGTGCTGACCCTCCTGAGCTTTCTATTGCAACCTCAAGATTTGAAAGGACTCCTGCACGCAATATTTGCAGAAATGTTCAAATACTTCTGTGTATTTGATTCTTTGACTCTGCGCACTTTCGACAACAACAGTCTTTCACTCTTCAACCTTAGTTGATAAATTATAAGGCTTCATCTAGCCTACGCACACCTTGCACGACTTCTGTGCTTCACCTGCACTTCTGCTGGTATGAGAACAATGGTATCCTTCCTGAGCTTTCTGAGATAAAACTCAGAACCCTTGTCAACACACGCCTTGCAGACATTTCACTGCACTCCTTACAGGAACTCTCTCAGGAAGAGAAATAATTGAAACTCATTCTTCTCTCTTAGACTTCATACATTGAACATGAAATCATACGTTCAACATAGAATAACAATAAAGGCATAACAGAGAGAATAAAACAACTGTAAGCATACCATTCAACATATGTAAACAGAAAACATCATAACACCATGAAATCTAAGTCAAAGCTTCATATATTAACTCCAATACTCCTGTACATGGGTTCTTCTCTACAACTCTTTGTTACGGCTCTCTCTTTCTTTTCCATGCTAATAATACAATAATACAAGAGTGAGGGTCTCTATATCCGTTTTCCCTCCTACACTCTAAAATGTCTAATCTCTTAATTCCAATCTACCTACCTTCATTAACAGACTTAAATGCCTATTACAATTTGACAGATGGGAGTAATCCCCCCTAGATCTGTTCATATCTCCTAGGTATAAATTCAAAGTATGCCTTCTTCCTAACTATTACATTGATGCTTTTAAGTTTCAAAATTCAAAACGTTGTTCATAAAAATGTGATATTTTTCCATCTGCACGTCTAGCTGCTCCTTTGTCTCGGCGCATGCTTTGTACGATTCTTTTGCATCATACTCCCTCGCTTGAAAATTTTCATGAACTCCTGTTCATGAGATCTTGCATGGTCTATCCATGCTTATGAATTTCTACTTCATCTTCCTGTTACCTAGTATTTTGGTCATCATGATGATGTATTGTTGATGGTGTACTCAGGCTCTTCATAAGAACTTTCTCCTGAGAAAAATTACTTTCTTCTCTTTCCAGAAATATCATTTTTGAAGAAGGTTCGCAGGCTAATAGTATATTTTCCTGTGAGAATGCATGATTCTCGCAGGCTGCCTTAAGCCACGGTGCGAGAAGTTCGCACTGTGTTGAACTTCTAGGGTGCTAACTCTTTCTAAAGCAAGGAAAAAGATGAATTCTCGATGCTTCTAGAAGGGAATCTTCTAGAAGGATGAGATGGCATTCGAATGGTTATCTTAGTACCGGTTTCCCTGATATTTTGGGATCATTCTTATCCAAGTAGCTAATTCATTCTCTCCTATATATTGAGGGAATTCTCATGGAAAAGGTGAAGCAAGCAAGGTTAAGCAAGATTCATTGGAGAATTAGTGAAAGAATTGTGTGAAGGACTGAAACTACAACATCTTGAAGACTCCAACAAGTTTATCCAAAGGTGTTGATCTTCTTCATGCAAGTGAGCAAAGGTTTGTGTCAGAGCCATGGACCATCGAAAGGAAGTTTGAGACATCAAGGCTCAGGTTGTAATCTTTACTTTCCATAAATATGATACAGTAATATGTCCGTTTCCCATAAATCTATTTCCACTTTATTGTATAATTACTTGATCATATACATAGATTGACGGTTGAATAGATTGTTCTTTATTCACTTTGGTTAGTTTGTGTTGTCTTGGTCTTGACTGCACAAGAGCACTGGAGCAAAGTAGGAACAACAAAGACTATAGGAAGCGATAATAAGGTATGTCATATGATCTTGCCTCCTATTTAATTCAATGGTCAAAATCTAGGGAAAGAGTCATGTTTTGTCTTGTTTTGTTCTAGATCCAGGTGGATCTAGGGAGATCGGTTAGTGTCTGCACCTATGGATTTATCTAATAAAAAAATTGGTGACTCCACTGGGGAAGTCTTTGACGCTCCCCTTGATTATAATATTTTTTGGTCGTAGCTGGATCGATTCCATGCACGTCGTTGTGTCAACACTTTTCCGTGTAGTAAGTTTCCCTCATCAAGGAAAGGTTGTTATTGTTGACCAACTTGCTTTCTTCAATTCTGATACCCATACTGGGAACGTGCCATTTATCACTAAAACCTCGCCGAGTTACAAGAATGTCGGTGTAGGCCTTTTAAGGAATCCTCATTAATGGGTACTTTTCCCATTCCACCACCCGATGTTCCACGCCCATCTATTTCTTCTATCAACATGATCTCCACCGTGCCTCATGCACTTCCTGCGTCACAAGAACCTTGGATAGTCCCTGACCTTGGAGATCATATTCATTTCGGTGACGTAATGACGTTAAGTCCAGTTGAGTCTACTTATCAGGCCATTCAATCGGCAACACTTTCTACCCCCTCTCTTGATGAGTTGTCTCCCGATCCTTTTCATGTTATTTTTCCCATTGAAGAGATGATCATGTCTGTCATGGAGGACATCCCTTGGGACAATGGGAATCATCGTTCCATACTCTTTCTGGAGAAACACACTCTTGAGAAATACCAACGGATTTTGATTTCGTCGACCGTTGTTGTCATCTCGACCATTCCTGGGTCTACACATGATGTGTTTGCTGAAGGGAACCTCAGTAATATCTCTCCCACGATTCCCATTGACATATTCGTTAAACCTAGAATCGTCGAAAATGTCCATATTGGAGCTTCCCGTTCCTAGGACGAAATAGTCACCTATACATCCCTGTTCAAAAAGTTTCGTGACATATTCGCCTGGAGCTACGAAGATATGCTAGGTATCGAACCTGCAATTGTTGTACATGAGATAAAGACATATCCCAGCGCTAAACCCATCTAGAAACACCTTCGTCTAGTTCACCCATGCAAAGCGGCTGATATCAAACTCGAAGTTGAAAAACTTTTGAAAGCTATCTTTATTTATCTGGTGGCACTTACAGAATGGGTTTCCAATCCTGTCCCAATTGACAAGAAAGGCGACAGTATTCGTGTATGTGTTGATTATAGAGATATTAACAAATATTGTCCAAAATAAAACCTTCCAACCCCTTTCGTCGACTAGATTGTCGATGACTGCGCCGGAAGTGAAATCTTCTCTCTCATGGATGGTTTCTCCGACTATAATCAAATTAACATTACTCTCGAGGATCAACATAAAAATGCCTTTATTTGTCCTTGGGGTACTTTTTCCTATAGGAAACCTCCTTTCAGACTTAAGAATGCGGGCACAACTTTTCAACACGCTATGTCTAATGCTTTTCATGACATCAAACATATCATTCAACCCTATTTGGACGATTTTTCCACTCATTCTATGCACAGAGACGATCACCCTACCCACCTTCGAGCCATTTTCGTTCGCTGTCGGTTCTATCATATACGTTTAAATCCTCATAAATACGTTTTTTGCGTAGAATCCGACTGTCTTATAGGTTTTATCATTTCGCGTCAAGGGATCCAGGTGGATCCTATCAAGGTTGAGGTGATTCTTAATCTCCCTCCTCCTTCTACACTACGCCAGTTGCAAAGTTTGCAGGGGAAAGCAAACTTTCTTCATTGTTTTATCTCTAATTACGCCGAGATCACTCATGGTTTTACGCGACTACTAAAGAAAGATTCAGAGTTCATCTAGGATACCATTGCCAACAATACTTTTGAAGCTTTAAAGTTGTCCCTAACGTGAGCTTCGCTTCTCTTTCCTTCTGATTATAGTCGCGATTATTTCCTTTATCTTGTTGCCTCGGAGTACACTATTGGCATGGTTCTCGTCCAAGAGGATGATGCACACGACGAACATGTTATTTACTACTTGATTCGAAATCTCACATCAACTGAAATCAAGTATCAACATGTCGAAAAACTGGCATTGGTTGTCGTTCAAGCCGTCCAACGCTTCCGGCACTATATCTTCTCACGTAAGACTACGGTGATTTCTCATTGCAACCCTATGCAACATATTTTGACTCGTCAATTGCTAGGGGGCAAATACTCCAAATGGATTGTCATACTCCAGGAGTTTGACTTGGAATTCGACCGCGCCAAGTCCAAGAAATCCTTAGTTTTTGCTGAGTTGATATGTGATTTTCCTCACTCTGCAACGGAAAATGTAGCAGTTGATTCATTACCCGATGAATCTCTTTTCCTTATTAGCATTGATGATCTTTGGTATGGGGATATCATTATATATCTCCAAACCCAGACTTTCCGGCCTACTTTGTCTAGTACTGAACGACGTCGCATATGCTATCAAGCTCGTCAATACATTATCCTCGGGGATACTCTTTACCGTCGGGGAATTGACTCTGTTTTTCGACATTGTCTAACGTTCGACGAAGCCGAGAAAGATCTGAATGACTGCCATTCTGGAGCATGTGGTGGTCATATGTCTGGGTATGCTACTGCCCAGAAGATCTTACGTGCAAGATATTTTTGGCCTTCTTTGCTTCACGATTGCATTATTGCCGTTCAGAAATGCCATGCCTGCCAGACCTACAATCAAAAAATTCGGTCACATCCTGCTCCTCTTCACCCTGTGGTCTCCGTTGGTCCTTTTGCGAAATGGGGCATTGATTTCATGACATGTCACCCTCACTCAGCCGGGGGGCATGGTTACATCATTGTAGCTGTTGATTACTTTACAAAATGGGCCGAGGCGATGCCAAAATTCGATAATACTGGAAAGACTACAACATTGTTTCTTTTTAATCATGTCATAGCTCGTTTTAGTGTTTCCAAAGCTATCGTCACTGATCACGGTAGCCATTTTAGGAATTTTATGATGTCTAAACTTACGAAAAAGTTGGGTCTTTTCCATGATAACTCAACGCCCTATTATCCACAAGCTAATGGTCAAGTCAAAGCGATCAACAAAGTTCTCATAACTATGCTCCAATAGATGATAGGAATCCATAAAACAAGTTGGCACACAATGTTCTTTTCAACATTGTGGGCGTACCGGACATCTGTCAAATCCGCTACTGGGTTTACGCCTTTTCGGTTAGTCTATGGTGTGGAAGCCATTCTTCCTATAGAATGTGAGATACCCTCTTTGAAGCTAGCTGTTGAACTCCTACCCAATACTTCTTCTGAAGAAGAACGTCTATTGCATCTCATGCGATTAGACGAAACTCGACGTAACACCACTCTAGTAATAGAAGCCCAGAAAAAACGTGTCAAGGCCCAATATTACAAGCATGTCAAGCCTCGCGTTTTCTCCAAAGGTGATCTTGTTCTTCTCTATAAACAAGATCGAGATGTGTTAGGAGCTGGAAAATTCGAACCCATTTGGCGAGGTCCTTATATTGTTCACCGAGTTTTGGAAAATGGAGCATATGAGTTGGTAGATTATGATGGTATCCCTTTGAGTGAACCCAGAAATGGGTTGTACTTGAAGAAGTACTATGCATAAACCATCTGTGCACAAGTACTTGTATTTTAATGTATCATACTTTGTGTGTGTTACTATAGCTTTCTTTTGTTGTTGTCTGGCTTCTGCTCTTATGTGACGTTGTGTTTGATTTCCAGATGTCAGAGTCTTCGCTACCCTATATTGGCTTCGCTGATGGTGCTAGCCATAGTACTCAGAACCTTTCTTCCGCTGCATGGGCAATCTATGCCCCAACAAATGAACTTGTGTCTTTACGAGGTGTGTGCCTTGGTCGTGCGACCAACAACATTGCAGAGTATAGCGCCGTTATTGAATTATTGGTTGATAATATCTCGCTTGGAATTCGTCATTTGGTTGTGTGACTTGACTCACAACTTGTAGTACTACAGTTAAGTAATATCTACTCTATTTGAAGTCCTACTTTATTATGAGTGTATTTGTGAATTTGCCTCTTGGAACGTTATTTTGATCACATTGAATATCAACATATTCCTAGATGTCTAAATACATTAACAGATGCATTGGCTGATTATGTATTGGACATACATTTGAATCATTTATAAATCAAACACATCTAAATTCACACAATATAAAGTAAACCGGTAGAAGCCGTCTGTATATATAACGATCAAAAGAGTTTTTACAAAAAGTTTGTCCGTAGACCAAAATGTCAAAAATTGAAGCTTATAGCTTCTACAAAGTGACATCATGGATGACGTTCACGGTAACACACGACTGCTCTAGCAACCCTATGGAGTAGTCAACTCATAGATGCTGATACCCCTACAGTATCAAGCTGATCATGTCGTGGAACCTCTTCCAGATTCATGTATGGAATGTTTGCAGTCAGGCCCTCTAGATTCTGTTCCACCACTTCATGGTAATCCTCAGCATACTATGGTGCTGCTGCTACCTCTCCTCACCTCTAGATGGGAGAAGTGTTGGGAGGTTTATAAGGTCCAACATATGTGTTATCAACAAACGATTTTTTATTAGTCTTTGGATGAATATATAAAACAAAAACATTTGAATATGATAAAAATTCACAAAAACATTTAAAAAGAAAAAATGTGTGTACTTCTTACCAAGGTCTCCCCACTGAGCATCCTCTAGAAATGCCAAATCTGGATCTCCTCATAAATCCATCCTAGCATAAGCGTAGTCATCAACCATCAACATCTGTGGTTGAAGCCAGTCAAAGAAAGTATCATCATATTTGATGATCGGTCCTGCTATGTGCTGGGCCATGAGCCGACACCATCTCCGCATCCGTGGATCCCTGGGAGATGGTAAATTCCATTCCACCTGTAGCCTCAGTAATGGGACCCTCTCAAGGAAGAAGGATACCAACAAAGATCCATACCCGAATTGCTTCAAGTTTCCACGTCCGCACTTAGTCAATTTATTTTTTATACTGCGCAGCATAGCATCTGCTCAATTGAACACTCGAGGCTCAGTACACTCAATAGCATACTATAAGTAACTCTGTAATTCCATATGAGGATAAGAACTCCCAGCCATCTGAGCTATAGTGAATAGAATAGTACGGAGGGTCAAATCTTGTACCCCCCAAATCACTACCTTTCCTTTCTTTCTCTCAGCCTCAGGAACGCAGTGTATGCGGCAATACTCACTCATCGGTAGCCCACCACATCTACTACCGGTCAAACTCACATAGTACTCTCATTGGGACAATCTAGTCAAAAATGAAATGTCCTCAATGTCTAAGGATAGTGTGTGGACCCCCACACGAAACACCTATTGATCTGGGTCCCACATACGCACCAAGTACTCTAAAAGTCTGACCTCGACCCTCATGCCCAGGATGCAAAAGTAATTCAAGAGCCCACAGTCTCTCAAAGAAGCTATGGTAGGAAGATGATTTTCGGCCATTGCATTGTCCGCTTCATGTTCCCTTTCGCGCCACTCAAGCACCATGTTGATGGCCAATTATCTGCATAAGGAACACAATAAGAGGATTAATAACTTTTTTCATGCGTTGGATATTTTTCATTGGCTAAAAATTTTAAAAAATTTTGGGCTTTGCGGTTCTTGTAAGTGACCTATGTGCACAGTGTGAGAACCTCGTAGGCGGCTTAAGGCTGACCTGCAAGAATGCATCATTCTCGCAGGCCCCGTATAGCCTGCCTGCAAGAATGACAGCGCGCATGTAGGGCTTGAAAAAACAACTTAAAAATGAGAAGTTAACCAATGAAATTACAAATTTAAACTATGAAAATGTCAAGGGAGAAGAGCTTACCTTAATGTCGTAGACGGCTCGCTGAATGGTCTCTCGTAGCTCCCACAAATTGATGCCAAACTTGGAGGGTAAAAGAGGGGTTTTTTGAGCTCAATAGTGGAAATGTAAAATGGTGTGGTAAAAAAGAGTATTTACTCATTTTATTTACTTTTACTATATCATTTTGGGTTTTTATGATTATTTATCGACTAAACACTAATGCCTAATGTCATGTTGAGTGTAACTCTTGCAGGCGTGATGATTTTGATGATCAAATACAGGGATATGGACATATTTTTCTTCGTTATGGCGTGTTTTTGATTGTTTTATGGCTTTTACATAAAACCTCGAGCATCGTTTTTGTCCGTTCTTGCGCTCGTCAATACATGAGAATGCGATTGAGCATACTTTTATCACTTTTTCGTGCTCAACAAGGTTACACAAAAAAGGAACCCCCCTGGAGTCCTCTTTAAGCTCTTTTCAGACTCTCTAAACATGAAAAGATCACCGAGCGACCTTGCTATTTTCATGATCGATAAAGTATTTGAAGTATGCGTCTGATGAGTGATAATTTATCTCTTTTTCGGTCTCATCCAGACTATTTTACGAAAAAGGAACTGAGAGAGTTCTCTTTTAAGTGTTTTTCCAAATTCTATAATCTTGAAAAACATTCGAGTTTTCTATCTTTGGACTCATTAAACAAACATTGACAGACCCGTGATGGGACCAAACCACTCCTTCTTAGGATTCGTTAAACATACTCTGAGAGACTCGTCCGAAGGATGAGCTTACATCAACAAGCATATGTTATCCTCCTCAAGCTTGCGTAAAAATAAAGAGGTACTCACCAGAAATGGTGGGCAAAAATTTGAGAAAGGGATATGTTTTCATCGTCGTATTAATTGGTAGTAAGTGTCGCTCTTGAACATGACACCCCCTATTTATCATTTGAAGCCGGTTTGGTAAATCCATTTGTCTCTCATTCGATTTGCTACAAGGTCATTCCCTGTGTCATATTTGAGTCAATGCTGCCAAATAATTGGTCGTGTCATTCATATGTTCAAGAGAAGTCCATTTGAAACCTATATTGAGTCATCCATCTGCAGTTATTCATTATCTCTGTGTCGGCCTTCCCTGTGTCTAGTCCAGTTCACATCATGCTCTGTTTCACCTTCAAGATCTGTTACTCATTTTGTGTCATTGATGGGGGATACATCAAGGCCCTCCTATGACGAGTTTTGTTCCGTCGAATTTAGCTCATTATCTAGAATCAAGACTTAGAAATTATTTAATACCTTGGAGCTTGCATGCCTCATTGGCAGGTTTCCTCGCTTTTGAAAGTGGGTTTACATCATTGAGTCCTGATCGAAAGATTCCATCGGATGTTTAACTTCAACTCATTTATTCACACTCGATGGATTGTACTATAGTACCTTGGGAGTCATTGACATCAAGGGTAATTTCCCTCCCACTTGTTAACGGTTTCATCAATGACCAGTAATCAAGTGGTTTCTACCATGTTTGACTTCAACACATGTAATCACATGGTTAGATTCGTACTTTGGGAGACAAAATTGAAGACCTTGGATATCATATTTGTGATCTAGGTTGCGATGGAGTATGTCTAATTTGTGACACATAGATCCACTGTGTATGTCTCGTGGCTATGTCATCTTGATTTGAAATTTCTCTCATAGATCCATAGTGTATTCTGGTGGCTATGCTATTTTTTTACGGCATGGATCCACAGTGTATGATTAGTGGCCATGACCCAGGTCTAGAATGTTATCCATCTATGATATGAGTATGGGAATGCCTACCTCAGAATTGATATATATGATATTCTGCAGATGCTTGGTTGTTCGTAGGTTTCCGATTAGGCGTGCTCCTGGTTCTCGACACACACATGCAGCTTACAAAGTATATCGACTATCACTGGTTCCAACACTCATACTTTGGGGGGCATTCTGTTACCCATGATTTTGGTCATCATGATGATGTATTGCTGATGGTGTACTCAGGCTCTTCATAATAACTTTCTCCTGAGAAAAGTACTTTCTTCTCTTTCCAGAAATATCATTTTTGAAGAAGGTTCATAGGCTACTAGTATATTTACCTATGAGAATGCATTATTCTTGTAGGCTGCCTTAAGCCAGGGTGTGAGAAGTTCGCACTGTGTTGAATTTCTAGGGTGCGAACTCTTTCTAAAGCGAGGAAAAAGATGACTTCTCGATGCTTCTAGAAGGGAATCTTCTAGAAGGATGAGATGGCATTCGAATGGTTATCCTAGTACTGGATTCCCTGATATTTTGGGATCATTATTATCCAAGTAACTAATTCATTCTCTCCTATATATTAAGGTAATTCTCATGGAAAAGTTTAAGCAAGAAAGGTTAAGCAAGATTCATTGGAGAATTAGTGAAAAGAATTGTGTGAAGGACTGAAGCTACAACAGCTTGAAGACTCCAACAAGTTTATCCAAAGGGGTTGATCTTCTTCATGCAAGTGAGAAAGTGTGTGTGTTAGAGCTAAGGGCCATCGAAAGGAAGTTTGAGACATCAAGGCTCAGGTTGTAATATTTACTTTCCATTAATATGATACAGTAATATGTCCCTTTCCCATAAAGCTATTTCCACTTTATTGTATAATTCCTTGATCATATACATAGATTGACTGTTGAATAGATTGTGCTTCCTTCACTTTGGTTGGTTTGTGTTGTCTTGGTCTTGACTGCACAAGAGAACTGGAGTGAAGTAGGAGAAACAAAGACTATAGGAAGCGATAATAAGGTATGTCGTATGATCTTGCCTCCTATTTAATTCAATGGTCAAAATCTAGGGAAAGAGTCATGTTCTGTCTTGTTTTGTTCTAGATCTAGGTGGATCTAGGGAGATTGGTTAGTGTCTGCACCTATGGATTTATCCAATAACACTTCCCAACTAGAATCTTCAACTAGATGTCCCTTCCATTTGACCAAGTATTCAAAATATTCTTTTCTCCTGGTCTTTTTGCTAATCCTCTTGTCAATTATGTTTTCGATCTATGGCTTTTCAGCTATAGGCATTTGTTTTGTCCATTGGATCTCTTTCTGTTCCTTCTCTACTCCTACTTATTCAGCTCTATAAGGGTACAAATATGCAACATTGAATATCGGTGAGATTTCGACCCCATCGGGTAATTCAATTTCATATGCATTTGCCCAAAATTTCCTTATGACCTTGCACGGTCCAATCTTTTTCATCTTTAGTTTTTTATATGTTCCCCTTGGGAACCTTTCCTTCCTCAGATGTGCAAGAATCAAATCACCAACTTCAAATTGAATTTCTTGCCTATGTTGATATGCTCTCCACTTGTATTCTTGACTTGAACTCTGCAATCGCTCCTTGACTCGGCTGTGAAACTCCTTCATTGCTTCTGCAAAGTCCTCTGCACAAGCACTTCTGAATTTAGTTTGTTCCACATCTTTCAATTCAGAAACTTCCCTTGGCTTCATTCCATATACAATCTGGAATGGACTTTGTCCTGTTCTTCTGTTGAGTGAATCATTGTAAGCAAATTCTGCCTATGGTAGAATGTGATCCCACTGACTGTGGTGTTCAACCACTAAGATCCTCAACAAGTCTCCCAAGATTATGTTCACTACTTCTATCTTCCCATTTGTTTGAGGATGATATGCTAAGCTAAAAGACAAACTTGTCCCTAGTTTTTTCCATAAGGTCCTCTAGAAATGTTCTACGAACTTGGTATCCCGATCAGACACAATACTCCTTGGTAAGCCATGAAGTCTAGCAACTTCCTTGAAAAATAGGTTCGCAATATGAGTTGCATCACTGGTTTTCTGACATGGTATGAAATGTTCCATGTTTGAAAATCTATCAACTACCACAAAGATTGAATCACACCCTCTTTGTGTTCTTGGCAGTCCTAATATAAAATCCATGCTCATTGCATCCCACGACCTTTCTGGTATGGGTAATGGTTGATATAACCCTGTGTTCTGCCTTTTCCCTTTTGTGTGTTGACAAATCCTGTATCTGTCCAAAAATTTCTTAACATCTGTCCTCATCCCTGGCCAAAAATATGATCCATTCAACTTTGAGAACTTTTTATCATGACCGAAGTGTTCGACCAATCCTCCACCGTGTTTTTCCTTCAGTAGGTTCTCCCTCATGGAGCATTTTGGAATACATAACTAATTTCCCCTGAACAATAATCCATCCTGGATCATATAATCGATCCATTGGCTTATGTCCCTAAGAACTGGATTCTCAGATGCCTCATATGCCTCCTTAAAATCTGGATCATCTCTATATATTTTTTTGAGGTTATCAAAACCCAAAGTTTTGACTTTGAATTCCTGCATCAACAAACATTTCATGCTCAAAGCATCAACAACTTTGTTAGTAGTTCCGGAAATATGCTTAATAAGAAAAGTAAATTTCTGCATGAATTTGACCCATTTAACATGTTTTTGGTTCAACTTCTCCTGTTGAGTTACGAATTGTAAAGAATGGTTATCACTGTACAAAACAAACTCTTTAGGAACCAAATAATGTCTCCATTTCTTCAGTGCTTGTATGACTGCATAAAATACTTTGTCATATGTTGAGTACTTGATCTTCGCTTCATTCATTTTCTCACTGAAATATGCAATCGGCCTGTCGTCTTGGCTCAAGACCGCTCCAATTGCAGATCCACTCGCGTCACACTTGACCTGGAATGTCTTGCTAAAATCCGGCAAAACCAGAATTGGTTGTTCCGTGATCTTCTTTTTTAGCAGATTGAAACTTTTCTCTACTTATTCTGTCCAGTGAAAATTTTTATGTCTTTTCTTCACCGTATCTATCATTGGTGCGCTAATTCCACTGAATTTTCGAATGAATTTCCTATAGAAACTAGACAAACCATGGAAGCTTTGAACTTCAAACACACTCTTCGGCGATGGCCAATTCTTAATTGCATCTACCTTTTCTGGATCCATCTTCAACTCATTTGCAAAGATAACAAAACCCAAATAAATGAGTTATGTCCTCATAAATGATGATTTCTTCATATTTATCAAAAATTTCTCTTGTTGTAATCTCTTCATCACTGTAGCTAAATGTCTTAAGTGTTTTGCTTCTATCTTGTTGAAGATTAATATATCATCAAGATATACAATGACGAATTTCCCTATGAAATCCTTCAGGACTTTGTTCATCAACCTCATGAAAGTACTGGGTGCATTTGTTAAGCCAAACGGCATAACAAGCCATTCATACAACCCCTCATTCATCTTGAATGTTGTCTTCCATTCATCACCTTCTCTCATGTGAATTTGATGATACCCTCTTTTCAAATCAATTTTTGAAAAAACTCTTGCTTCCACTCTAGCAATCCATCAAGTCGTCCATCTTTGGCAATGGAAATTTGTATCTGATGGTAATCGTATTCATCGCCCTTGAGTCTATACACATTCTCCAGCCTCCGTCTTTATTTGGGCTGAGCACTGTCAGAACAACGCATGGACTCAAGATTTCTCTAATCAATCCTTTGTCCATTAAGTCTTGTAACTGTCTCTTAACTTCTTCATTTTCCCATGGTGTCAATCTACACGCGGCTTTGTTTGGTAAAATGTCTCCAGGTATAAGATCGATGTGATGGCTTATACTCCTGATAGGTGGCAACGAACAAGGTAGTTTGTCCACTACTATATCAACAAACTCTTCCAGCAACTCCTAGATTTCTTCTAGTAAATCATCTATTTTTGTACTGGTCAAAACAATTATGGGCTTCCTGACCACAATAAATTGTGTGTCTTCCTTCTTCTTAACCTCATTAAGAAGTTCATTCCCACTCATGAGAAGTACAGTGTTGCTCATTTATGTTTTCAACTCTTTATCTTTAATTGGCAACAACATGTGAGTCCTACCATTTTTCTCTAGGGTGTATGTGTTCTTTCTCCCATCATGAATCACATTTTTGTCATATTGCCATGATCTACCTAGCAATAGATGACAAACATCCATGGGAATGACATTACATAATATTTCATTCTTATATCCTCCTATTTTAAATTCAACTAAACATTGTTTAGTAACATTTACCTGATGTCCTTTTTGTATCCACAAAACTCTATATGGGCTTGGATGTACAACAGTCTCTATCTCTAGCTTTTCTACCATCTCTGTAGATACGAGATTGTCTATGCTACCACTATCCACTATGACTTTGCATACCCTATCTTTGGTTTTGCAAGCAGTCTGAAACAAATTGTTTCTTTGGGCTAGGTTCTATGCCTCCTTCTTTGGCTTCAAGAGAACTTTCCTCATCATTAAGGATCTTTCGCCCTCAGCATCTTCTGCCTCCACATTCTCTCCTCGAGCTTCGAAAATGTGAGTTTCACCACCATATTTTTTCTTATCTAGACACTCATAGGATTTATGTATGATCTTTCCAGAGAAAAAGCATTTTACTTCATCGCCTCTGCCTCTTCCTCTTCCTCTAGCTCAAGGAAAAGTATTTCTATCGGCATACTGCCCTCTCTGTGAGCTTCCTCCTCTCTCGTGTTGAGTTTGAGGTTTCTTTTCCTCTTCTTTAGATTTCTGAGTTCTGTCTTGGGAAACTATTTTGCCTCTGGCTTGAATTCTACCTTGGCCTCTTTGACCTTGCTTCCGGCTCAGCTTCTCTTCAACCTTCAGAGCCATATGAAAAGAGTCTTCCATAGTTCGAATGGTCATCATGCTCATCTCATTTTGAATGTCATACCGCAGACCATTCATGTATCTAACAAATTTTTCATCATCGTTTTCCCAATGAACTGCCCTGATGTTTATCTTGTAGAACTCTTCAGTGTATTCCTTTACTGACATCATCTTCTGTCTCAAATTCTGCATCCCCCGAAATAGAGTGATTTGATAATCCTTGGGTATAAATTTGGCTTTCATCTTTGCAACCATTCTATCCCAGCTCTCGATTTTTTGCTTGCCTTTGTAGTGTCTGTCAGCCTGCAGTTCATCCCACCATAATGTTGCATGCCCTTTAAGTCTAGTAACAACGTGTTTTACTTTCTTGTCTTCCTCGACATCCTCATAGTCGAAGTATTTATCCAGAGCTCTAATCTAGTCTAGAAGCTCTTAAACATCCAGGTTTCCCTCATACATGGGAATCTCGATCTTTTCTTTGGCACCTATCCTTGCAATAGCCCTGAATAGGCATTCATCTGCAGCATCTTCGACTACGACTTCTTCTCCTTCGTTTCTAGTTTCATTTTCAATTCCATCTTCGCTGATATCCCCAGTGCCAACTGTGTGCCTTTGTGTTGTCTCCATGGCATCAAGTCTAGCATGTAACTCCCGCATTTCTATTTATCTTGCTAGATTAGGCATTGGCATTGGTCTGTCTCTTCTTCTTAGTGGCATGGCTATAAAATGTTCCTCTTTTCTCTGCTACAGAAAGAAAAGAACTTGTTCTGAGCTCTGATACCACAAATGGTGCCGACCCCAACCCTCGGGCTGAGATCCGCACAGGATCGTTCTAATTTTCCTCTGAGTTGGATTGACTCTTCAATTTCCCTACGAGAAATTCTCACACACATAAGAGTGTATCCACAGGTCCTTCCTGAAAAACCTACCCTTTCCACCTTAACTCCAGGTGCGAGCCTTACACTTCCATACGACCAAAACTTGGTCCTTGTGAAAACACCTTTCGCAACTCGTGTGTTCGCAAGTTGAAGACCCTTGAATTTTCTTCACCAAACGCAGATACCCGACATGTGATGGGATATGGCATATCCTTGTTAGTTCCCTCCATGCATAACCACTGGCTAGAGCTAAGTACTAACCTCACTCGCAACTAGTGAGTTTGTGAGTTGAAGAGTTGAACTTCCAAGCCCTTCTTTTACGAGACTTTGAGATGTGAAAGTCAGAGAAGATTTGACTCCTTCAGTAATTCTCATCGCTTGCAACTTCACGAGTTGGTTTGTTGAGCCTTTGTGCTCCTTTCTTACAGGAACCCGAAGAATGAGAAGTCAGCAGGGTGTTGACCCCCTCCCAGGCGACGAGTGTCCACCTGTCAACCAAGCGGTCCCCACTTGATGGATGCACCACGTGTTCGCCCGAGACCTCAGCCCTTGACCTTCATGACTTTTACAGTCGAAATTGATTCCTCCCAACCTCCGAAATCCCGATACATGATATAGTGAAGAGGTTTTGATCCAACGGTTATTCCTACTTTTCGCTACTCGAGGGTTCGTGCAACCCAAGGATTTGGTTTTCCCTTTGAACTCATGAACCCCGAGTTTGAAAGAATCATCCAATGGCCCGAACTAACCACGATCAATGGTCTTTGTTGATTCTTGACACTAGAGTGGTGGGTTCGTCCAACTCCTAACCACCCTGCAACTTTACTGGATCCTACGGTCCCCACCACTTCGTGAATTCTCCACTGAGAATTCTGACTGTTCAATTCCTTCCTCTGAATCTCTAGCCCAAATTGTCTCAACGTTCTTTTTTTGGGACTTAACTTTTGCACGATGATTTATCTCCCCGTCTTCCTTTGAATACTTCAAAGGCGCTGACCCTCTCGATCTTTCTATTGCAACCTCAAGTCTTGAAAGGACTCCTGCACGCACTCTTTCGACAACAACAATCTTTCATTCTTCAACCTTATTTGATAAATTCTAAGGATTCAACTAGCATGCGCACACCTTGCATAGCTTCTGTGCTTCACCTGCACTTCTGCTGGTATGATAACAATGATATCCTTCCTAAGCTTTCTGAGATAAAACTCAGAACCCTTGTCAATGCACACCTTGCAGACGTTTCACTGCACTCCTTATAGGAACTCTATCAGGAAGAGAAATAATTGAAACTCATTCTTCTCTCTCAGACTTCATACATTCAACATGAAATCATACATTCAACATGAAATCATACATTCAACACAAAATCAAAACAAAGTCATAACAGAGAGAATAAAACAACTGTAAGCATGCCATTCAACATATGTAAACAAAAAACATCATAACACCATGAAATCTGAGTTAAAGCTTCATATATTAAAACAAATACTCATGTACATGGGATCATCTCTACAACTCTCTGCTACGGATCTCTCTTTCTTTTCTATGCTACTAATACAATAATACAAGAGTGAGGGTGTCTATATTCGTTTTCCCTCCTACACTCTAAACTGTCTAATCTCTTAATTCCAATCTACCTACTTTCATTAACAGACTTAAATGCCTAATACAATTTGACAGATGGGAGTAATCCCCCCTATATCTATTCATATCTCCTAGGTATAAATGAAAAGTATGCCTTCTTCCTAACTATTACATTGATGCTTCTAAGTTTCAGAATTCAAAACGTTGTTCATAAAAACGTGCTCTTTTTCCATCTGCGCGTCCAGCTGCTCCTTTGGCTAGGCACGTGCTTTTGGCTTTGTATGATGCTCCTGCATCACTTTTGGGAGGATGTTGGGCTCGATTAGAGGGCCTTCCACGAAAAGGGTCTCGGAGATAAGAAAGCGATCGAGTCTGCAGGCAATCTGTTGGGGTCCCGTGCACTTGTTTTTCCAAGTAAAGGTTCCATTTCCATTTTCTATGTCTACCAGTTTGTGTTGTTCCTTGAGTTCCTGGAATTTTATGTTATCTTGCTCCAATCTTTTCTTACCCCCCCCCCCCTTTTTCCTCCAGAGTAAGGATCATGTTGAAGTCGCCACCCACAATCCATCTTTGATTGTTGGCTAAGGAGTGAAGGTAAGTTAAGTGATGAAGGAAGATTTCTTTTTCCTGGATGGTCTGCGGTCCATAGGCATTGGTTATCCATCCATTTTTGTTCAAACCTATTGCTCGATAATGGGTTGTGATAGTTCCCGGTGTCGAGAGTCCTTGGTTCAGAATGATAGAGTTTGGGTTCCAAAGGATGGCAAGGCCCCTTGCTGCACCTTTCGAGTCTGTGTGGTATGAGTTGCCGTTAGGACAACATTTTCTGAAGATCGCTTCCACGGTCTATCCCACGCATTTTGTTTCTTGAAGGAGAAGGATATCTGGGTCTTCCGTTTTAATGCAGTTTCGGAGGATCCTATGCTTGGATCTTCCATTGAGGCCCCTGATGTTCCATGTGATGAATTTCATGATTTAACAGTTTGGTGGGTGGGAGAAGGAGCTCTCTTAGAGCTTCTGTATCTGTCCTGAGTTGATCATATAGTTTCCAGCCTCCTTGATGAGTTGTTGCACCATTTTCTTGCCTCTCCTTTTGTTTTCTTTTGTGTTTCGCCTTGGATCAGGGTTTGGGTCTCCTTTTATTCCCATTCTTGAGGTTGCCCCTGCTGACGAATCTAGAAAGACCTTGTGGACTTTTCTTAGTTGATCTTCTGGTATCGTTTGTAGGTATTTCTTATTAAGAGCTTCTTCTAGTATGTCCAGGTCTATTCCTACTAGGTCCTATTCATTCATTGTCATTACTGTGTCTTCTTCCTTTTTAGGCTCTTTTCCTAGGTCTGAATGGAGTGGAGGGTAGCACGGGGTTTCCTGGGATGGGTCCACCCAAGTTAGTCGATTTTCCTTGTCATTGATTCCTTCTACTTCCAATGCTTTATGAGGGTTTTCCACTTCTTCTGTCACTAGTAGATTAGTTAATGCATCAAAGGAATTGGTGTTGGGATTTTTTCAACTATTATTGGTAGTTGTGTTCTTCTGTGTTTACTTCCTAAGAGTCTAAACTTGCGTGAACCCATCCTTTGGCCTCTCTTCCTCAGCTAGCTTGGGGGGGCTTTGAGGGGGGAATATCTGAAGAGATGCCCATGTTCATGGCACTTCTTGCATCTGAAAGGTATGTTTTTGTAATCTATAGTTTGTGCTCACTCCTCATCTTCGTATTCCAGGGTTATCGTGCCTAGGGGGGCTTTGGATATGTCCATGTAGATGCAGATTCTAGTGTAGGAGGTGTACTTTCTGTGCTTGGTGGCTACTGAGGATTTGACATGATTGCCTAGAGCATTACCTATGCATGATAAGATTTCTTCTAGCCAAAACTCTTGGGGTAAGGAGTAGAGACGAATCCATATCAGAGCATAGGAAAAGTTCTCTTTCTCTAGGTAGAAGCGTTTAGTCCAAAATCATAGATATAGCCTCGCCGAGTTGTAGAAGTAGGGTCCTCCTTCAAATACCTGGTATTTATCCTCCAGATTGTAGAATATGAATGTGAAGAATCCCTTGGAGCTCAGCTTGAGCTCGTAGTCTCCCTTAGGGCTCCACTAGGATTTGATCCAATTAGCTAGGTCTCTTTCTGAGGGCCAAAGGCCTAGGAATCTACCTATGAGGGCGTGGTCCCTCATGAACTAGGTGTGATCGCCTATTCTGTTGCTTTTTATGGTATATCGTGGTGTCGTTGGGGCCTGTGGTATGCATTTTCCTATTATCTAGGCTCGAGAAGCTTTTGGATGCGAGGTCTTTGCATCCATGTTCATGCCTGTACCTCCTTGCATTTCATCCTGCATGTACTAATCCCACAGGTGCTGTGGTGGTTCGAAAGACAGTCTGCGTGCGCAGACGTTCTATGGGTCATTCACTGCAATGTTGCGATAAGAGGGGGATTCTACCCCTCCTTCAGCTGACATGTTGTTGCGTTGATCAGAGCCTTGGTGTAGAGTGCATCAGGTGGTTGCAGGAGTGTTCAGCGAAGTGGACGGGGGGAGTCGCGAGTGCATGAAACCCTAGTTCCAGAGTGCATGAAACCATAAAAACTCTTCATCCTCATCTATTGAAAAGTTTTTGAGATTAATTGCCATGAAAGACAATAGGTTAAAGATTTTACGAAATGATGTGATTTTTTTAGAGTGTCTCGATAATTTTTTAGCATGATGAATCCATTTTTGCATTCAGAAATGGATTTTGAACAACAAAAAATAGTGATTCATGTAAATTTATATCATCAAATTCCGACAAAAAAATCCATTTCGTAAAACAACTAACCAACACCACTTGAAAGTATCAAAAATATTTTATCTAATAAATTTAAATAACATCCACAAAACTATAAGATCTATCAACCATTATTATGGAGTCTATTCTGTATTGGTTATCATGTATATAAGATTTGTGATAAATATATAAATCTTTACAAAATATAAAAAATTAGACTAGAGGAGAGGGGACATTGTCGTCTCGAATCCTCACTTGTCCACTACTCTTACTCCCAACGTCTACCATTACTCTCCAACAGATCGGCCGAATAAACAACACTAATGAAGTATGATATCATATTAATGTCAAGCATGGGAGGGCGTCTGTCATCACCCTGGGTGGAGCATTGGAGCATGTGTCGTCTTGACGCGTGGTCTCCTATGGCTATGTCGCTTGAGCCGAATCGAGGAAAAATAATGAAATCTTATTTATGCATTTTCTCTTTTATTTTTTCAATTAGAAAAAATCTACCACTCCTATTCAATTTCCATCTTATTTTGATAAAGTAATAATTTTAAATAAAATATGGGTAAAAATGGTCATTTAACTCTTCAATATAACAAATTTAAAATCCATTTTTTATTATTATTCCACCGTATATTAGTCCTAGAATAACCTAAAAGTGTTTATGTTTGATCTTGGAGTATGACCTAAAAGTATTTAAGTTTGGATAAGAACTCATATTCCTTTAATATAAGGAAACACATTCTGCCCCAAACTTAAAGGTAACCTTTAGTATTTGACAGAAGAGAAAGCCTAACAAAGATTAATAGATAATAATTGGTGATGAATATCATAGGTTTTCTCACTTAAAAATAAAATAAAATTATCCCATAGTACAATCCTATGGCTTAAAATAATGAATTCATTAACCAATAGTGGAAACCCACTATCCATCATCTTATTCACTATATCTCTTAATTAATCCCCTCTCTTACTTCTATCCCCTTCATCTTATTGTTTTACCTTTACTTTTAACTTTTTCACAACCCCCTTCTAACGTTACCTTTTCCGTATTTCATAACCTTCTTTCTTATTTATTTTAATTCAACTTATTTCAAATATTTTAATTCAATTACATTTAAGCTTTTTAACTACTTTGGCTTCCATTTTTTTAACTCATGATTAAAAATCACATAATTTTCATCATGTAAATCATAGAACAATTTTTTTTATCATTTTAACTTTAAAGTTATGGGTCACTCAAAAACTTCAAAAATTTCATACACTTACACACAAGTTTATCTCAAAAAATTTAAAGCAACATTGTTTAATAATATGTCAACCTTTACAATCTCCACAATGGTAACAAACCAACAATCCAACCATAGGTATTTCTCTTTATAATTTATAGTTGCACCTCTAGGCGGGTCGCAGTTAGATATGATGCTCTACCCACCTTTCTCCTATGATGCAGTTAGATATGAATCAGGTTCCTCAATATATGACATTTTCTTTCTTTAACTGTCATTCCCTTTGTCTACATGCAACTCTTCCTCAAATTGCATAAACACCTAAAGTAAAAAACTAAACTGAGCTCATATTGACCCTAGCCTTAAAACTAAAGTCAAAACAACTGAGTTTTACATTGAACTCATTGATCCAATTCAAAGATTCAAACTCATCATCGACCAATTCAGTGAAAAACGAATACAGATAAAGAAAAAACTAGGGGCTTTTACGTACCCTATTCAATATGTCTAGATTTACAAGAGATACAAGCATGGTTGTTGCAGTTGTTGCGGGTACATCTAGCACTGTAAGATTTTCAAAATTACTCGCATTACTTTCTTGAACTCGATCTGCACAAATTACATTAACTCATGTAAGTTGTTGAATTAAGTTGATATTTGAAAGCGCGATGTCTTCATGAATTTTCGAAACTGAACTTCATCATTCCACAACACAAATTATAAAATGTATTGTTTTCAAATTCCAAACTATGTTGAAAAATGGAGATAATTGAGCCGTTACTCAATCCTGAACTATTTTATGTAGCTTCCAACAGTTGTATGCTTGAATCTCTTCCAATTGTATCAGGCCTTCAGATTTCACAATGTCCAATAGAATGTGGTAACTCTACAAATTTGGGGTTGGTTTAATTGTCGTTAAGCTTTGAGCTCGTGGGGGTAAATCTCAATTGACTCAGGTTTTCTATTCTCATCATTTCAGTGTAGCACCTTTCTTATCAATGCCGAATCTACAAAGTGACATGTCCAGGGAGGTTTCATACCATTCCTAACATATATGAATCTACAAAGTGACTAACTCTGGGATCCCTATTCTTAATTTTTCTAAGTAGGTTTCACACCTCTCCGAAATATATAAATATATATAGAACAAAAAGAATTTTGTCAAGTCCAGGATCTCGATTCTGAGTTCTTCCAATTGGTCGTTTAATTTTTCGAGTAGTTCTGGAGTATCGGGTGATTGAAATAAACTAGTGCATCGCAAATCTAGGCATTTTAAGAAATTTTGATGTGCCATTCCCTAGGGCAACTGTAGCAACTGAGCACAACTGCTGAAGTCGACATACATAAGCGTCGATAGTTCCCCCAGAATATATCTGGGAATGGAAATATTCTTGCAGTCTCTCAATGATAGATATTGGAGATGCAATAATTTAGAGAAGGAATTGGGCAACTTGATCAAATTAGTGCAGCCAGATAGATCTAAATGTCTTAGGTGTGTAAGATGGGAAAAATCAACAGAAAATGATTGCACGTCTGTGATATTTTTGAACTTTATTTTGTTCAAGTTTATGCATGAATTTATAATATTAACCATGTGATCTAGTAACAAATGGGATGTTTCCGTCGAATATTGAATAACATTCAACTCTTGCAATTGTGCAGGGTACTGCAAGACACATAGTCCAGAAACATACATATTCCGTTAATCATCAAGACTGAAAAGTTAGAGCTTGTGCATACAGGACCAGCTTAGGTATTATCTCTTGGTGGCTCTTGTTATTATGCTACTTTTATTGATGATGCAACTAGAAAAACTTGGGTTTATTGCATTCGACAAAAAACTGATGTTTTTGACAGTTTTAAGAAATGGAAAGATTTGGTTGAGAATGAGACAGGAAAAAGGTTAAAGTGTCTCAGATCAGACAATGGAGGTGAATATTGCAGCAAGGATTTTGATGATTACTGTTCATACCATGGGATTCGTAGAGAAGACAGTTCTAGGAACACCACAAGAAAATGGTGTGTCATAAAGAATGAACGAATGGAATGTGCAAGGGGTATGAGATTGGATGCTGGGTTGCCCTTACAATTTTGGAAAAATGTTGTAGATACTATTTTTTACTTAATAAATAGAGGGCCTTCAAGCTCCTTGTATGGTGGAATTCTAGAGGAGGAATGGAAAGGTAAAAAGGTAAACTATTCATTTCTAAATACTTTCAATTGTGAAGCATTTGTCCATATTGATAAAGAAAATTGAACAAAGCTTGAGAAAAAATCCAAGAAGTGTACTTTTATTGGATACGGTGTTAATGATTTTGGTTATCGCTTATAGGATTGTGAAAATCATAAAATCATTAGGATTAGAGATGCGGTATTCAATGAAAAGGTCATGTACAAAGATCTTTTGCAAGGAAAGAAAAAGGAAAAGGAAAACACATAATACACAATGCTTGATTAAATCAAAGAAAATGAAATTCCAAAGGTACTAGAAAATCAAAATGTAAGGTACCAAACCTATTATAATAACTGAAAACGGAAATATGGCAGAGAATAACAGCAGAGCAACACAATAGATGAAACCACAACACCAAAATAATACATTTATTGATAGGAAACAATGTTCACTTGCCTCTTCAAGGGGGCAACCTCCAGCAGAGTAACGCTCTATTACAATAATTCTCAAGAGAATACTTTTCATACCCTCAAATCCTATTTATACTAAATCTATCTACCAAAAGAACAATCTAGAGGAAGATCTTTCTAGAAGCGAAAGCTTCTATTAGGTCTTCTTACATTTGACTTATTCTTCCTTATTACTAGGCCTTATTAATATTGGTCTTTATTACATGGAAAATATATTATTCTACCTATGTGAGGGGTTAGGGAGGTTAGGTCCCTAACATGCCCTCCCCATTAAAAAAAAACCTTGTACTCAATGCTTGAGATGAAGAAATTTTTGTAGAATGGTAGTTGGCTCCCAGGTGGCATTTGCTGGAGTTGTATCTTTCCACTGTACTAACACTTTCTTGATGGTACGTTGGTGGAGACAATGCTCACATTGGTCCAAGACTGCTTGTGGCTGCAACCAGATGGAGCTTTCTTCATCCAAATCGGGAAAACTGGTTTGAGTTTGGCACTTAGTTCCAATAATCTTCTTTAAGCAAGAAACATGAAAAACAAGATGGAGCTATAATGACTGGGCAAAGCTCACTGATAGGCCACCTGTCCCACACGCTTGAGAACTATATAAGGACCATAAAATTTTGGCACCAGTTTCTGATAATGGTCAACCTTGATTGAATTATGTTTATAAGGTTGCAGCCAAAGAAACACTTGGTCCCCTTCAGTAAATTGATTTTATGAGCGAACTTGATCTGCTTGTTGCTTCATGCGATTTTGAGCCATAAAAAAATTCTCTTTGAGGGTATGGAGAATAACCTCTCGAACTGTAAGAGTTTTGTCAACTTCCAGGACCTTCGAGACGCTTGGCATGCATGAGATAACTAAAGGTGGATTTTTTTGATATATTTCTTCAAAAGGAGTCATGCGAGTAGTTGTATGGTAAGAAGTGTTGTACCACCAGTTATCTAGTGGTAACCATTGAGCCCACTAATTTTTCCTTTCAGATGCAAAAAATCTCAAATATGTTTTCAAACACTTGTTGACAACTTCAGTTTGACCATCATTCTAGGGATGATAGAGAGTGTTGAGATTCAATTGGGTGCCCTGTATCCTGAACAATTATTGCCAAAAATTGCTAGTGAAAGTGGGATCTCTATCATAAATAATAGAATGAGGAATGCCATGAAGGTTGAAGATATGATCCATGAAAAGTTGAGCCATAGTGGAGGCAGTAAATGGGTGTTGAAGAGCACATAAATGAACAAACTTGGAAAGATGATCAACTACCACCATGATGACCGACTTATTGTTCGATTTAGGTTCCATAGAGATATCCCTCCAACTAGCGGGTGGAATCAGAAGCAGTTGTAATGTGCCCAGGGATTTGACTATTTCTCCCTTGTTGTGTTGACATACGTCACATTCTTACACAAAAGTGTGAATGTCCTATTTCATACCATCTCATAAAAAAGAACCCTTGACCCTGTCATAGGTTTTGGTAATGTTGGTTGTGGAGCCTAATTATCTTCCTGATTCAGAGGTCTTTTACTTCCAGCCGTGTTTATACACCATGAAGTATTTACACCCCAGAAGTATGTACACTTTTCCATGCGGGGGAGTGCAGAGGGGGGGTACCCCCTCTGCGGGGTATAGGGGGGCTATCCCCCCAGCTCGGGGGAAGCGGGGGTTCGGGGGCGAAGCCCCTGAAGGAAAAATTTCCTTGTAAATGTATATTGTAATTGCATTATAAATCTTGACTGTTCATTATAAGGTCGCAGATCGAATGATAGAGATTATGTTAGGGTTTTTTTCCCTAGAAGGCAACCCTCTTTTATGAGGGAAATGTATTGCAGCTATGGTTGACGACGAATATTTTATTCTGAGATAGGAGACTGTGAGAGAAAGAAGAGGAAGTTACAACGGGTTTGTTGTAGGTTGTATCCCTTCATATGCTGGATAACAATAAAGGAAGGACCTGGAAATTTCTCTGGTGGGCGTAGCCCAGACTGGGTGAACCACGTAAATTTGGTTCTCTATTGTATTGTGTATCTTCTATGTTTTGTTTCCTCATTTGTTTTATTTTATTGCTCCACGATCCTGTTTTTCTAACAATTGGTATCAAAGCGAAAGGTAACTCGCAGAAAAAGAGGGTTCCTGGTTCGAGTGGGAGCAATGTCGGAAGATGGAAAGTTTAGGGTCGAGAAATTTAATGACCAAAACTACCAGTTATGGAAGATGCAGATGGAAGACTATTTATATTAGAAGGATCTATTCCTACCATTTGGTGGAATAGCAAAGAAGCTGGCGGCTACGAAGGATGAAGAATGGGAGATTCTTGACAGAAAGGCTCTAGGAATGATACGGCTGAGCCTGGAAGCGTCAGTGGCTTTCAATATTTCCAAATAAAAGACAACGAATGATCTGATGGATGTGTTGGCTAAACTGTATGAAAAACCCTCGACGTCCAATAAGGTATTTCTAATGAAGAGATTAATTAATATGAAAATGTCAGAAGGTGGGTCTGTTGCAGATCATTTAAATGAATTTAATACGGTTACTAATTGACTAAGTTCCGTAAAAGTGGACTTTGATGATGAGGTTAGGGCTCTTCTAATCTTGTGCTCATTGCCAGAAAGATGGAATGGCTTGTTCATGGCTGTAAGTAACTCTGTCTCTAGTTCAAATACTT
>JZKD02S0430656.1:641296-654126 GCA_000966675.3 Picea glauca
GTTTATGGGTGAAGGGTATCATGATGATCAAGGAGACAAGGAGAATCCAATGGGGTAAGTAAAAAATAAGGTGGCCAGAAGGGGGTCGGGTCCACGTGAAAAACAAAATTGCTGAAAAATGATAGGTATGATTGCAATCAGGGTGAAAAGAGGAATCCAATGGGATAGGGCTCAAATAATGGTGCAGGAAGGATCTTGATTTTTATTTTTAACTCATGCAGAGTTATACTTTGATCTAAAGAATATTGCATTGTTGAAAGGCCCAAATTCTAAACATGAACAAATGTGTAGTAATTTTGCAACAAGAATGCAGGAAGTAAAGTTGCAGGGCAATATATCTTGTCTGTTTTGTTTCTATTTCTTTCCCAATGGTTAGAGTATTCAAGGTTTCTACAGACAAGAGTTTTCCTTGTGCTATATCTCTCTGATATACGTGCGGGGTCCAACAATAGTACTCGACCCAATATCTCAGGGCACTAACTAAGGAGGCTAGACCGTGCCCTTATCTGTACTACCCGACTACCAAGGTACTAGAGAGTATCTTCTCAAGTGTTGTTCTCGGTGGAACTATAACAGTCAGGTGGCCGATCGATTTATATACGAAAGGTTGTAGGATATCTAGGTTGATCCATATACATGTGTTGCCTGATGTACTACCACTCAAAGGGGTACCAACAAGGGTTACAAGGGTGGCCAACAATGTGCGCTTAAGTACCACTTGTATTTCCTATGTGTAAGCTTCCCCGACCATGGATTTATGTGCTGAAATACAGATATTTGTAGCTTTAAAATGTCATAATACGTTTCTACCCTTAAAAAAAAATAACCCACAATTTTTTCCCAAGGAAAGTGCTTTGATACCACTTGTAAGGTACCATATCTATTATAATAACTGAAAACAAAAATATTGCAGAGAATAACAACTAAACAACACAATATATGAAACTACAACACTAAAATAATACCTTTATTGATAGGAAACAATGTTCAGTTGCCTCTTTGATGGGGCAACCTCCAACAGAGCAACATTCTATTACAGTAATTGTCAAGACAAGACTTCTCATACCCTTGACTCTTATCTATACTAAATCTATCTACCAAAAGAGCAATCTAGAGGAAGATCTTTCTAGAAGCAAAAGCTTATATTAGGTCTTCTTACATTTGACTTATTCTTCCTTATTACTAAGCCTTATTAATATTCGCCTTTATTACATGGAAAATATATTATTCTACCTACATGAGGGGTTAGGGAGGTTAGGTACCTAACACAAAATGTACAACAACAAGAGCAACAGGTACCTCTAACTCCTACAAGTATTGTTAGAAGATATACCAGGTTAAGTATACCCCTTGAACGATGTTGAGATCCAAATATGCCAGTTTTTATACCATGTAAAACCTTCATTCATAATCCATATTCCCACACTCTTGATACATTTTATAGCCATTACTCCTTCACTTTCCACTAAATACATCCATTCTACCTTGTGGTTAATTATTGTTGTTTTCTTGTTTTTTTAAGTGATTAAAGATGTTTTTAACATGATTTTATCGATGATGGTTTAATCCTATGTTTATATGTCCAAAAAACATGTTCCTTCCCTATTACCGTACTGCATCCAGTACCAAAACATTCTACAGTCATCTGGTACCAACACAGTCATCCAATACCAACACACTCTATAGGCATCCGATACCAGATTATAGTTTGAAATATTGACACGCTTCTAGAGGACAATCAGGTACATGAGTTTTTTCCAGAGCGACGTCTGCATGCGGAGACATGTGTTATAATTCACCCATATCACACATGTGGGCCTCTAGCTCAAGGGGAACGATTATGCAAAATTAGTAAAAAAATCAAACTGCCAACTTGTGCATCAATTTCCGTGCAGATGAAGGCATATCTAGAAATTCTAAGATATGGGGTTTTTCCAGAAGGTGGAAAATTGAGTAAGAAAAGGGCATGTTTTCAAAATTCGAATTGGTTTGGAAGATATGGTTGTATCTTTAACTCGAATCTTCCCAAACTAATGAAAAACCCAGATTTTTGTGATTTTGTTCTAAAATTGTAATATTGGCTTTAACCAAAATCCAAGTTTGTGGAATTTGGTTTTATCCATTCCTCCATAGATTTCATGTATAAATAATCCTCATAGGGATGTGAGAGAGGGAACTTTTTCATTATGGGCATTCTTTTGTATTGGAGATTAGAGTGTTTTCATTATGGGCATTGTTCCTGTGCATGATTCCAAGCATTTGAGTGATTTGATTGTCTTCAAGCAACACTCACCAGTTGGGTAGGGCCCCTCAACTTGGTAATCATGTTTCCATTTGTATCTTAACTAATTAGCATTTTATCTATGTTTGTTTTGTTATTGTTCAATTTGTTAGAATTCCATTCACAATTTGGATTGTGTGGTTTTAAATTTAAATTTAAATTTTATAGTGATTATGTTAATTAAAACTCATATTTCAAACCTCTCAATTGAAGACATCATCATGTTGTGTTTTGTGTAGTGTTCTTTTCCATCACATTTGTGTGCTTATATTTCTGTATATTCTTCATATGCTCTGTTTTTATGATGAATAGACCATGGACAATTCCTCATTACATTTGTCTCCTTCATCATTGATTTTCCATCCAATTTGCCTATCAAATCTACCATTCAAATCAACCATTAGTTTCTCAATGTCCAAAACATTATAAAAGAGAGTATTAGTTAACATATTATTGTTTGCATTCACTTATAAAAAAACACAAAAATAGAGTTGTCTTATTTGCTGCATATACAAAACTTTCCTCTTCCATATTTTCTCTTTTCCCTTCAACATGATTTTCCCATTGATTACATATTTTCTTGGATTGATTTGAGATTTATTTTTGTGCTCAATCAATTTCATTTCTACTATGTTCTTGTACTCTGTTATGTTCCTACACCATGCTACTATTCTGGTACCTGTACTACTATTGTTCCGATACTAGTATTGTTCCTATTCCGGTACTTGTTCCTATTCCTATTCATGTTCCTGTTCTGGTACCTATATTGTTCCTGTTCCAGTACCTGTATGAAGTTCGAATTTATATAGTGTAAATAGTGTATTGAATGCATATGAATAATTAAATCCTTGTATGTATGATGAGTGGTTTGCTTTGTATTTTTCCAGTTTTTCCCGCTTAGGTTCATTTCCCACATTCACATCTCATTTGCATAGTTTGGAGTAGGTGTTGTTTTCTATTAGTTTGATTTTTTTTCCCTTTAGTAAGTTTGCTTCAATTTGGATTTCTCATAGTTTAAATTTCCTGCACTAGTTTAACATTTTCGATTCCTGCACTAGTCTAGCATTTTCATTCCCACATTTTAATTTCACATAGTTTCAATCACCAATAGACAGATTGAGGGTCTAATATAGCCCCTCATGATAGGTTTCATCCTAAGGTTATTGGTTTATTTCCTGTCAACTGAAGTCATTCCCATTTGCTTATTTATTTTATTCCAGTTAAGTGTGGATCCACTACAGGAAATAATCATTGAAGGACATGAAACTTAAGTAAGCTACTCACGATTAATTACACGAACATCACCTGAGTGCATGAAATACTATGATTTGAGCCTTTATAGCACTAAGTTATTCCTATGTCCCAGTGATGAATCCTCAGTGTTAATTTCCTGCAGTTTATTGTTGGATTATTGAGAGGTGGGGTGAATCGGTAATAGAGCAATCTAATCCTTTTTAACCATATAATGCAATTTTTATATCAATGTATCATTATCATCCAATATTTGCATAGTAAATAAAAAATGAACAAATGAACAATCATACACATACACAGTACACCAGTGTTTTTACGTGGAAACCGAAAGCGGGAGAAAACCACAAAATGTTTTTTCTTATATGTATTGAAGAATTGCATTCATTGGAAGCACCAAATTCCTTTGTTTTCCAGCTGCAACTGGAAGGAGGCTCCAACCCCCTAGTTTCTTAGGCTACAACCTGAGGGAAGCTCCAACTCCACAATTCTCTGGCTACAACCAGAAGGAGGCTACAACCCCCTATGTTCTCTGGCTACAACCACCTGTCCTTGCCCCATCCAATCGCCCTGATGTATAAGTAGAATGATGGAACCACTTTCACACTATCACTATGATATTTACTATTGTAAACTTGTACCAATAAACCTGCACCAAACAACCTATACCAATAACCCGAACCATGTATCAACCATTCATCAACCTGTAATCAAAATGTACCATAAAAAAGTGCATCAACCATGCACCAACCTGTAACTCAACCTAAAAACCTTCCTTAAATTTAACAACAAGAGACTAGCATTTTCATCAAACTTTACTTTAGTCTCACATGACTAGTTTTGGATTAGTCAACAACCCTAAATTGAAATAATCATAACTGTGTACATGTAATGAATAAAGATCTTAAAATAGTACACAATGTTCTTCAGTGTGTTTCATGCAATTCCTTCAGGTGTCACTACTTGGAACCTATCAAAAAAGGAGTTATAGCAAAAATGACATACCTTGTTGAATTATGTCTTATTCTAGAGAGCAAACTTGTAGAGTGTGCCCCGCACGTAAAATTTGTTGTATGGATCTAAAGTTTTTACAAAGAATACTACATATTGTACTCTAACCAACACATTTTGTCTCACTAAATTTGTATCCGTTATGAATAAGTTATGACGTTTTTACCCGAAACACCTATTTTAGACTAGTTTCAGGACTAGCCACAAACCCTATTTTCCACGGAGTGTAACTCCAAAAATACAACGACCCACAAGATGAAATCCATACCAAAACTACTTGGATATATTTCCTCAATGGCCTCCCAATTTCACATTCTAAATCATTCTAGAAAAAAAATTATTACGAAAATGGTGAGATGACCTGTAAATAACATACCTTAGAAAGCATCATCAAAAGAATTTATCCTCCCTTGAATTTCGATCTTCTTTACTTCACCTTCCCTTTGAAATTTGGCTTAGATATCCTTTGGTTACCTCAGTCACTTGTAGATATTCAATATACTCAAGTGATTGAAATGAGAGAGTCTTTCCTCTTATTTATACTTTCATGTAGCTTCCTTAGAAGCATCTTCTAGACCACTTTGTCCACATAGTCACCTATGTCTAACTTTGCCCAATTTTCCACTTGTCCATATATCCAATAGCCACTTGACTACTTAACCCATTTTCCTCATTTTAGGGGTAACCTTCTTATAACCGCTTTCCATAATTAGAAAGTTGCCCATTTACTTTATTATTTAAATAATCCTCTTTGTCACTTCACTTTATTACTTAAATAATCCTCTTTGACTTTGTCACTTCACTTTATTATTTAAATAGTTTCTTCTTTGCAAGCATTTTGACTTCTTTGACCTTTTGGGGCTTCAAGCCAACATATGAGGGTCCTCCAACTTCGTAAGGCCATAACTCTCAAACCATGAGGAATTATGTGACATTTCACATACCAATAGAAATGGCATGACATGTACTATCCATATAGAATAGTATTACCTACAAATATATCAAAACTCATACCATTATGCATTAAACAAACTTGGGTCCATTACCCAAACTTTTGTGCTACCAGAATTCACTACCAGACTTTCTTCAAGGGTTAACATCAATGACAACCAACACAAATAATCAATAATCTCCCCCTTTGGCATTGATGACAACACTCTGATACAATACTAAAATCATATCACTCATGCTCCCCATGGAACCATGACTGCATCTCCGTGACCAACGCTCTCCCTGGAACCATGCCTTTATCCTCTGCATCTGATAAATATCTCCCCCGTTGTCATCAATGGCAAAGGTATCTGTCCATTCGGGTCTGCTCCCCCTAACTGACTTGTCTGATATCCCAAACTGAACAGTCCTCTTTATGGTGCTTCCTCGTGTACATCTAAGACATATAATATAAGCATTCAAAAGCATTCATTTTGTAGTAGAAATAACTCTGAGTCTTTGGCAAAGATACTCAAAGGATTCCCGTGGAAGCGGTTTTGTAAAGATGTCTGCCACTTGTTCTTTTGTGCCCACATATTCAACTCTGATGTTATTTTTTGCAACCTGTTCCCGTAGAAAGTGATACTCGATTGGAATGTGCTTCGTCTTGGAGCAGGGATAATTTTAAGGATGGAAATTTATCTCAAAATGTAGAAACCTTGGTGAATCTTACTAGTCTTTAATATGAAAACTATAAAATGTTGGCGATATTTTTGTAAAAATATTCAAATTTATAAGGATTTTATATAGCTTCTATAAAATTTGGGCTATTTTTAAGGTAAGATAATTTTATTCTATAGAATTTGGGCTAATAAATTTTAGAAAAGCGAATTTGTTTTTTGGAAAAAACATGGAAAATTCGCCCATGAATGAAATTTAGCCCCTAAAATCGTCCCTATCTTGGAGTGCATCACTGATTTCTTTGAGATACTTATGGCACTTGTATTATCACAATATATTGGAATGGGCTCATCATACTCAACCTGTATATCTGTTAGAGTTTGTTTCATCCATAGAACCTGTGTACAACATGTTATTGTTGCAATATACTTTGCCTCGGCTGTAGATAAATATATTGATGATTGTTTCTTGCTTAACCATGATACTAAATAATTACCTAAGTAGAACGATGCTCCACTGGTGCTTCGTCGGTCATCAATGCAACCTACCCAATTTGCATCTATGTAGGCAATAAGTGATAGATCCTTTCCTTTTGGATACCATAATCCAAACTCTTCTGCTCCTTTGAGATATCTGAAAATTATCTTCACTACTAATACATGTGATTCCTTTGGTGTTGCTTGAAATTGTGCCACCTGTCCAACTTCCTGCATTGCATCTGGTCTGGATGTTGTCACATATAGTAGGCTACCAATCATTGACCTGTATTGCCTCTGATCTGTAGAATTTGAATCATCATCTTTGCTCAACTTCCAGCTGGTTTGCATGGAAGTGATAATTGGTTTGCAATCTTCCATTCTGAACCTCTTTAGGATTTCTATGATATACTTGGTTTGAGAAATAAAAATTCCTTGGTTTCTTTGACGTATTTGAAGACCAAGAAATAAGGATAGTTCTCCAAGTAATGACATTTCAAATTCATTCTGCATATCCTTTGCAAATTTCTGGCTTAACCTGTCATCAGTACTTCCAAAAATAATATCATCAACATAAACTTTAATTAATAAAATAATATCTTGAGTTACCTTGATGTAGAGGTTGATGTCTGCACTTCCTTTTCTGAACCTTGCATGTTGTAGATATTTATCCAGTCTAGAGTACCATTCTCTAGGAGCATGTTTTAGACCATACACGGCCTTCTTTAATTTACACACATAATTTGTGTTCTCTGACAACTGAAATCCTTCTGGTTGTTCAATGCAAACTTCTTCTTCAAGTTCCCCATTCAGAAAAGCTGATTTTACGTCCATTTGATACACTTTAATATTTTTGGAGCATGCATAAGCTAAAAGAAATCAGATTGCTTCCATTCTGGGAACTGGGGAAAATGTCTCTTCAAATTCGATTCCTTAAACCTGTTCATATCCTTTACATACCAATCTAGCTTTGTTCCTTGTAACCTGTCCATCTTCATTCAATTTATTTCTGTATACCCACTTTGTGTCGATTACATTCTTATCCTTTGGTCTTGGAACCAATTCCCAAGTGTCATTTTTCTCTATTTGATCCAATTCTTCATCCATGGCCTTATTCCAAAATTAATCGGTGTTGGCCTCTACAAAACAGATTGGGCCAATCGTAGATGAGAGTGCTAGGTGCATTTGTTCTGGTGAACAGATTCTTCATCTAGTCTCAACTCCTGCATCTTTGTTTCCGATAATTTAATCTAAAGGATGATTCTTCTATACTCGTCTACTAGGTGTCTTTGAAGGCACTTGCTAAACTTTCTCTTATGCTTCTGTTGGGTCCTCTTCATCTTCCCCTTCTACTTATTTTTCATCTTTTGCTTCTTCTTCGTAAAGTTGTTCCAATGATTCATTTTCTTCTTCCTTTAATTCTTGTCTACCTGTTTCATCAATTGTTATGTTGATTCTTTCCACAACTTTGTTCAATCTTAGCTTGTAACACTTGTATGCTTTCCTTGTACTTGAGTAACCAACAAGTACTCCTTTGTCCACACGAGATTCAAAGTTTTCCATTCTGCGATATTCTCTTTTGATGTAGCATTTGCTTCCAAAAACTATGAAGTGCTTCACATTTGATGTTCTTCCTTTCCATAGCTCGTAGGGATTTTTGTTAGTGTTGTTTCTAAGCATTACTCTGTTTTGAATGTGAAATATTGTATGCAATGCATGTGTCCAAAAGATATCTGTCAATTTAGAATCCATTAGCATTGTTTGAGCCATTTCTTGTATTGTCCTGTTCTTTCTTTCAACAACTCCATTATGTTGAGGTGCCCTAGCAACAGAGAATTGCCTTTTTATTCCATGATTGTTGCAGTAGTCCATAAATTCCTTTGAAGTGAAATCTCCTCCATTATCACATCTCAAGCATTTGATTTTTAAATCCATTTCATTTTCAACCATTTCCTTGTAGACCTTGAAGTTTTCAAAAGCTTCTAACTTATTCCTGAGAAAGAAAGCTCCAATCATTATTGTATAATCATCAAATAATAACATAAAGTATTTCTCACATTTTAAAACCTTTGTTGTAGTTGGTACAACTAGATCAATATGCACAATTTCTTGTTGTCTTATCATTGAATATTCTTTTGATTTAAACCTGGTCTTTGTTTGCTTTCCTTGTTGACAATGCTTGCATAAAGTGTTAGTTGGTTTAATGAATTGGGGAATTTCTCTAAATGCTTCCCTTTTTCTGACTTGACAAGGGTATCAAAATGTATGTGACCCATTCTTCTGTGCCATGGCCAACTTTCATCTTCCTTTCCTAGGAATCACTTTTCATTTCCATTTTCACTTAATACATATATGTTGTTTGAAGTTTTCGCAGCTGTTGCAATCAATTTTCCTGAACCTTATTTTCTTATCTCATACTTTTGTGAATCGAAAGTAACTTTATGAACTTGGTCACACATTTGAATCAAACTTGGAAAATTATGTTTCATATCTTCTACTAGTAGAACATTTTTTTCCTTGGTATTCTTGGTATCATCATTTCCAAAGGAGACTGGTCCATCTCTTTCCTTTCTTAATGTAAGAAACTTGTCTCTATCAACTATCATGTATTTTGAATATCCACTGTCAACATACCAACCATGTTTCTTCTTCTTATCTTGTAGAGCGAGTGTGCATTCTTCATTGCTATATTGATTATGCTTTCTTATTCATGTCATTTTCTGAGGTTCATTTCTGTGACTGTTGTTGTTCTGTTGTGGTTGTCTAGAAGGGACTATCATTATGAAATATTTTTCCATGTATCCAAAGTTGTTACATTTGTATCATTCCACTTTAGTGCTCAAAGATTCAAACCTGTTGTAACTTCTTCTCTGTGTTTCACTAGGCCTTCTTGGATAACTCTTTTGTGTATGACTTTCAAAGTTGTTTATGTTCCTGTTGTTAGCTCTGCAATTCACAGCTTTATGTCCAAAATTATTACATGCATAACATAAACCAAAAAAGATAGTTTGATACCTGGGAGTTGATGATCTTCTGAAAGTAGGAACTCTTATGAAACCTTCTTCTTCCTGAGGCCTATTTGTTTTTGTTATTCGTTGATTCTGAAATCTGAATCTTCTTGGTGGAGGAGTGTCCCTGTAATTTTCTTTGTAGACCTTCCTATCTCATTTGATTGTTTATGCATAGCTTTTTGGATATGTTTCTTGTTTTTTTTGTTTTGGAGCTTGATCCATTTTCTGTCTGATTGCATCCAAGTCCGGACTTGTCATGATGAGGTTTTTGACTGTTGATAATATCATTCAAAACTTTTGAGTTGTTCTACATATTTTTCTTTTGAAGATCCTTTCTTAATGTGACAATTTCTGCTTCCAAATTTCTAATGATCATATCTCTTCTTTCTAGTTGTTCTTTGAGTGCTTCTTTAATTCTTTTATCTTCTTCAATTTGAACCTTCAAATTTGTGATCATTTTTTCTAGTTCCTGAGTGTCTTCTTTCTTGTCTAGTTCTGCTTGTAATTTCTTGATTTTCTTCTTTTCTCTTATGATAACTTTTATGGCACAGAACAATTCTTCTCGGTAGTCAACTTTTGCCTCTTCATATTCTTCTTTGGCCTTTTCAAATTCTTCTTCGGAGTCTTCTTTATCAGAGTCTTCTACTGTCGTGAATATAACTCTTTCTGTCTCACTGTCACTGACTTCATCTTCATCTGATGATGAGATGTCTTCTTTGGTGCAAAATATTTTCTTGAAAAATTTCTTTGTGGTTCTTTTGCCTTTATATGTTTGTTTGCTATTTGAGTAACCTTCATCATTTGTATTTTTCTTATGAGGACATTTGTTAGAAAAATGACCAATTCCATCACAATTAAAACAAATCAAAGGAAGCTTACCTCTATACCTGTCGTTGGTTACCTTGTTCAATCTTCTGACAAAGTTGGCCACTTCTTCATCATCTTCCAAGACGTCACTGTTGCTGCTATGTTCTTTTTATTTTTTCTTTCCCTTTTCCTTTGACCTTTTGGATGCTTTGAAGGTTGCTTATTTTATATCTAGATTTTCCTATTCAGTTCTCATTTCATATGATGTGAAGATTCCATGTAGTTCGTCCATGTTTATTGAGTTTATATATGCTCTTTCTTTTAGTGTTGATATCTTAGAGTCAAATCTCATAGGAATAGATCTTAGTACCTTTTGAACAATTACAGATTATTTGATTTCTTCTCCCAATCCCAAGATTGCATTTATTGTTTCATTGACTCGTAAAAATTAAGCTGCAATGTTCTCATCTTCCTTCATCTTTAGTTGTTCGAACTGACCTCTATAAGTTTGAAGCTTTGCTGCTTTGACTTTTGAATCTCCTTCATAAATATTTCAAAGTTTGTCCCAAATCTATTTATCAGATTTACAATGTGAAACTTTGGTGAATACTGATTCTCCAAGACCATTCAGAAGTGCATTTGTGGCTTTGGAATTATTTTGACCAAGTTTCATAGCTTTGTCATTTGTCGACGGAACTGCTGGTGTTGTGTATCCATCTACAATTGATTTCCAAATTTCAAATCCTTGTGCCTATATATATGTATTCATCCTTGTGCTCCAAAAGGCATACTTCTATCCATCAAACTGTGGTATTCCATTTGTATACATGTTTTTTCTCTCCATGATCTACCTTTCAGTGGTTAAACCGATTTCTGAAGGAACCTTGTATGATACCAATTGTTGGATTATTGGGAGGGGGGGTGAATCAATAATAGAGAAATCTAATCTTTTTTAACCATATAATGCATGTGTTATATCAATGTAGCATTATCATCCAATATTTGCAGAGTAAATAAACAATGAACAAATGAACAATCATACACATACACAATGCACTAGTGTTTTTACGTGGAAACCCAAAGCGGGAGAAAACCACATAATGTTTTTTCTTATATTTATTGAAGAATTACATTCATTGGAAACACCAACTTCCTTTGTTTTCCAGCTGCAACTAGAAGGAGGCTCCAACCCCCCAGTTTCTCATGCTACAACCTAAAGGAAGCTCCAACTCCCCAATTCTCTGGCTACAACCAGAAGGAGGCTACAACCCCCTATGTTCTCCAGCTACAATCGGAAGATGGCTACAACCACCTTTCCTTCCCCGTCCAACCACCCTAACATATAAGTATAATGATGGAACCATTGTCACACTATCACTGTGAGATATACTGTTGTAAACCTGTACCAATAAACCTGCACCAAACAACCTGTACCAATAACCTGAACCATGTATCAACAATGCATCAACCTGTACCTCAACCTATAATCAACCCATACCATAAACAATTGCATCAACCATGCACCAACCTATACCTCAACCTGCAAACCTTCCTTAACTTTAACAACAAGAGACTAGCATTTTCATCAAATTTTACTTTAGTCTCACATGACTAGTTTTGGATTAGTCAACAACCCTAACTTGAAATAATCATAACTATGTACTTGTAATAGATAAAGATCTAAAAATCGTACACAATGTTCTTTAGTGTGTTTTATGTAATTCCTCTAGGTGTCACTACTTGGAACCTCTCATAAAAGGAATTATAGCAAAACTTGCATACCTTGTTGAATTCTGACTTATTCTAGAGAGCGAACTTGTAGAGAGTGTCCCGCACGGAATATTTGTTGTATGCATCTAAACATTTTACAAAGAATATTATAGACCGTACTCTAACCAACACATTTGGTCTTACAGAATTTGGATCTATTATGAATAAGTTATGACGTTTTTACCCGAAGCACCTGTTTTAGACTAGTTTCGGGACTAGCCACAAACCCTATTTTCCACGGAGTGTAACTCAAAAAATGCAATGACCCACAAGATGAAATTCATACCAAAACTACTTGGATATGTTTCCTCAATGGCCTCCCAATTTCATGTTCCGAATCATTCTAGAGAAAGGGTTATTGTGAAAATGGTGAGATGACCTATAAATAACATACCTTAGAAAGCATCATCAAAAGAATTTATCCTCCCTTGAATTTCGGCCTTCTTTACTTCACCTTCCCCTCGAAATTCTTCTTAGATATCCTTTGTTTACCTCAATCACCTGTAGATATTCAATATTCTCAAGTGTGATTGAAATGAGAGAGCCTTGCCTCTTATTTATACTTTCATGTAGCTTCCTTAGAAGCATCTTCTAGACCACTTTATCCACATA
>JZKD02S0430656.1:667649-679472 GCA_000966675.3 Picea glauca
GGAATGTCCTCAACATTCAATTATACAAGGTGACTTCCAATAAGAACAGTTGTTCTTGAAACTGGGGCTGCCAGCTTATATCAAGATACAAGAGTTCCTACTTTCTTTTACATAAGCACACAAATATATATAAAAAACTTTAAACACACCACACATAACTAAATATATATATATATATATCAGTATAAAAACATGCCATCTACGGCGGCTTCCAATTAATAATAATCTTTTGTTTTGGTTCACCATGAGTAAACCTTCAACAACTTATCAGAATTTGCATTCAAAGTTTGGCAGTTTCCTTTCTTTTCTTTGCACAATACGTATTTGAACCTCCAATCGTAGCTTTCTTCCTTTCACAAGGCAACAGCTTTCAAGGAAATTGCGGCTGCTCTTTTTAATTGATAGTGCAATAACATAACCTGACGGTGATAGGGAGAGCCTCTTGCTTAGCGATCTCATGGTAAATGGACAGATCCACATGATTCTCAAGATGGAATACTCTGCCCTCTCCTTTTGCCAAAGATTTGTTCAACAATAGCACAATTGGTCTACACTCTCGTAACACACATAAAAAACGAATCTACGCTCACACTATAACCTACAATCTACAGCAGCGGATTGATCTCACATTGCTCTCATATTCCATCCCCTCTGGTGAGAGAGTCAGCGTTGTTCTAGCTCTGATACCATGTCAGAATTTAAGAGAGCAGCCATAACACGAAAATTACACACAAAATAATATTGTATTACTGTATCAAATCCCAAGATACAATAGGTATATGTAGCTGGAGTTAGATCCAACCAATTCCAAACATAGGTATGGAGGTTGAGATAATATCTCAACAGCTCCTACAAAATATCAAACCAACTCCAAACCAATCCTTAAATTAATCATTAATTCTAACAATCAACACCATGAAAGGGCGCGCGTAAGGGAGAATGGAAGCAACTCATGGAGTTATCTTTTAAAAAACACCTGGTTCTCATACCAATACATACCATTTATAGGTTGAGGATTGAATAATTCCACCCATTAAAATTGTTTATTGATGTGAGTTATATATAAATATATTATACATAAATACAATACATTGAGAAATGACTTTTAGTTTCATCTTCCAAAAGGTTCGATGACTAACAACTTGTAAAACTGTCATATCTAACAATCATACCAGCGAGGAACCAATGGTACTTTGGATTGAACACTAGTAAAATTGGGTTGAGTTACAAAAATGAGTACATAATGTAATCATAGATGGACTATTGGTTCGTTTGGTTGTTTGTGTCCTTTTTGAAAGCATGGTTAATTCATTGGATCAAATGTTATTTGTACATGTGGATGTAGACTTGTAATGGAGTTGTGAGAAGTGTCTTGGATTCAATGAAGTTAACCAAGGTATTGAGCTTAGCTAACTCAATATGGAGTGTAGTGATTTTGTTAGAATTAGCAATTCTAACAAATCGTAGGTGAATCTTGAAATCTAAGACAACAATTGGACATTGACACTGAAAATCTAGAGGTCAAAGATGCATATGAAGACCCCAAATATGTGAACAACTCTAGAGGAACAAGAAGGTATATGAATTTGGTCATATGTATCATTATCTCTTACTGGTTTTTTGTAGCCCTACGTGACAATCCTATGTAATGTAAAAATCATTCCAGAGGTAGATAAGGTGTGTTGTAGCTAGAAGGGAAATTTAGCTACGTGTTTTGTTTTCTCTAATTATTCCTCAATGAAAGATTGTTTGATGAATGTTGTGCCCTACGTCCTCAAATTGGCAAGTGCAAAGAATGTAAGATTGTCTGATACATCATGAATCCAAAGAATTTTCCTAGAGAACTGACGAGCTACATCATGAATCCAAAGAATTTTCCTAGAGAACTTACGAGCATCGTGGTTGGGTGCCTAGGTGTCTTGGTAGATGGAAATATATCCATAGAATGGTTTGTTGTTTAATCTTTACAATCCGGTTGATTTTAGGCCCTAGAGTACAATTCACACAATTGGTCATTTCACTTGGTAGAAAAGCCAGTGGCACAAAGCTGTAACGTGTTGGTTGAATACTCTGATACCATGTAGAGAAATGGGAGAGTAGACATGTGATTATGGGTGGATATCCGAGCAATCAACTTATTGCAAGAATTCAAGTGACAAGTAATAGAATGTTCCCATTGACATTGAATCCAACGAAGAAGAAAACTACATCGCTAGTTGTTGGTAAAGGAAAAGATGTGCAGTTTGACATTGCATTCAAAACAAAAAGCGAAGCAGTAAGTGCGCACAGTTTCGAAAATAGTGCACGTAGTATCAAGAAAGGAGAAATTGACATAGAAATGTAGGCAACATTCCAATCTGAAGTGCAAGATGATTCTTGGCTATGGCATTTCAGGTTTGGACATTTGAACTTTGGAGGTTTGAAGCTGCTACACACAAAGGATATGGTAAAAGGTTTTCCATTGATTGAAAAACCAGAAAGAATATGTGAAGTCTATATTTTTGGAAGCAACATAAAGAATCATTTCCGGTTGGAAATTCATATAGAGAAAAAACTCCATTGGAAATAGTACATTCAGACATTTGTGGACCAATGCAAATTCCATCTATAGGAGGAAGTACCTATTTTCTGACATTTATTGATTATTTCTCAAGAAAGACATGGATTTATTTTCCAAAACATAAATCTGATGCATTGGGTTGTTTTCAACAGTTTAAATCACTTGTGGAGAAGAAAAGTGGTTATTACATCAAGTGTCTAAGAACTGATAGAGGACGTGAATACATTTCAAGAGAATTTTAGAACTTTTATAAATTTCATGGCATATACAAGCAATTTACCGTGCGGTATACACCACAGTAGAATGGTGTCACAGAAAGAAAGAACATAACCATGATGGAGATGGCACGCAATATGTTGGAAGCCAAACATTTGCCAAATTAGTATTGGGCTGAGGACATAGCAACTGTAGTATACATCATGAACATATGTCCGACAAAGAGTGTTAAAAACAGAGTTCCTCAAGAAGCCTGGACAAGTATGAAGCATAATGTGGCACACTTACAAGTTTTTGGTTGTGTCACATACGCACATGTTCTAGATGAGCTTAGAAAGAAGCTAGACAACAAAGGAAAAAAATGTATATTTGTTAGGTATTCAGAAGATACAAAAGGATACAAGCTATATGATCCGGTCACAATAAAAGTCATGATCAATCACGATGTTTAGTTCATGGAGAATGAAGCATGGGATGGAAGAATAACAAAGGCAATCAAAATAAATGAACATGATGAAACAAAAGAAGAAGAGGTGGTTCAAACACAATGTACAAGTCAGTGCACAGTTCCTTCTACAACTGCGACACAAATCCCAACACAAAATACTCCAGTAAGAACAATAGTTGCTCAATCCAAACCGAGAGTGTAACAAACTCCAACAAGAAGTCCAAGTAGTTCTGCATCTCCAGATCCAACATTAGCAAGTTTGTTACCAAGGAAGACAAGAAGTCTGTGCGACATCTATAATGAGGAAACAACAGATTCATTATTAGTTTTTTCTCTATTTTCACAAATAGATGATCCATTAACTTTTGAAGAAGCTGTCAAAGATGATGTATGGGAACAAGACATGGATTAAGAAATTAAAATCCTAGAGAACAATCAGACATGGAAGTTGGTAGATGTACCTAAAGACAAGGATGCGGTAAGTGTCAAACATATTTATAAAACCAAGCAAGATGCAGAAGGAAATGTGCAGAAGCACAAGGCAATATTAGTTGCAAGAGGTTTTACAAAACAACTTGGAATTGATTTCAATGAAAGATTTGCACCAGTTGTGTGCATGGACACAGTTAGAACTGTGTTAGCCATTGCTGCGTAGAACAAATGGTCATAACCAACCCAGACACCAATTGGTGTATGAGACCCCCTTGTTTGTGGGACAAGGGACCCCCTCCACACACCAATTTGACAACTAAAGTCTACGAACATATACATATCCTAACCCCCTTTGGATTTGAACCTGTGACCAAAGAAAATTAAAAAAACTCTTCCATTAAAAAAAATAAAAATAAAAACTCAAGAAAATAATCATTTTTCCTAAAAAAAATTCTCCTTAAAAAAAAGAAAGGAAACAACCTATTTTAAATAAAGGAAAAAAAATCCCTGAAAAAGAGAGTGGAAAATCTCCTTTAAATAAAGAAAGTGACAGCGATCAAGGATAAAAATCAAATCATTCTCAACATTTCTAAGGGGTTCATTCTTGTCATAGAAGTGTAAATCAAAAATCACGTTTCAAAAAAAATATAAATTTTGAATTCACTTGTGATTTATAAATGACAACCAATATTATAAAATTTTAGAACACCAATCAGAGTTTCGACAACCTATCAACTTCGCTACTCCCAAGGCATGAGGGTTCAATTGTCATTGTACCTTAAAATATTAAATGAGGATAAATGTAAATCATAATCAAGATTTAGGATTCAAAACCCTCTACTTGACTTTGGCATCTAAAGACTAAATCATATCAATTCTCGTTCTACAATGTACCCTCCACAACATTAAATCCATCACATAACTCAGGATCTTAAGTGTCATTCAATGAAAACTTGGGAAACTTGTCTTCTCGAATGCCCACATGAATTTGTGCTATAAGAATTTCCAATCCTCGTCAATCCAATTATTGACATGTCATTTACTCTCCATACTTAATGTGGCCAATGCCCACACCATAATTCCATTTCTTTTTCTCTCTCTAATCTTCACTCTTGGCTTGCAAAACCCGAAAGAAATTAGTTATGCCACAAACATATTAGCAATATTATCCATAAATGCATGGCTCAATGACAATTTTGAAGAGAAAACAACATACATTGAATGAACATGAGGGAATGAGTATCTCATTTTCTTCACATTCACACATTCCATCTCTCTATAGGTATCTAATATGTCAATTCATTGTTATTTTGTTGCATTGGTGATGGTATGTTTCTATATATCATCCATTGTGACATGGCTATTATTTGAGTACATTAGCTAGCCTCTCAACCATGCAATATGTAGTTCATGACATTCTTGTTATTACAATAGATGTACCTAATGGGAACACAATACAAAATTAATACTTGAATGTAAATCTCTCAACAATCCATTGAGATATTGAAGAATTATGTTCAAGCTCATAGTAACGACATTAAGTATTTTTTTCTTTGTTTCACATAAAAGTTTTTTAATGATTCAATTTGGGATACACAACTCTATCAAGCTCAATGAAAATTTCTGACATGTATGATCTTGATTAAGTTTAGATATAAACCTATACAAAATGGACCTTTTCAATGTAACAAAACTTAAAATGGTGATTACAATGATGAGAATTATGATTAATTTCATTTAGTTTTTGTATCGTCAAATCCACACATGTATTTAAAAATCTCAAATACAAGCAAACCCTCTGCATTGTCAAGGTTTTTACCAAATTCCCGATCCTATGATAAAATTTACATCGGTCAAATTGACCATTAAATCCAAACCTAGCTTAGAGAACACATAGCTCATACCCTTCACAATCGTCTCAATTAGAGAAACCTTAGAAAATAAGAAACATCCTAAGAACTTTAATTGCAAAGATGGGCCAAGCCATAAACTAAATTGGTGTATGAGACCCCCTTGTTTGTGGGACAAGGCTCACGATTTTGATTGCTAAAGTCAGGCTAGTCCAATTTATTTTCAACTATTTCTTTCTTGTTTAGTTATTTACTAATGTTATTTTAACTAATTTATTCTTGAGTTATAAGTGTCATTTTAATTCATAATTTATTTAATCTCTTTACTATTTATTATTCTCTACTATATTAAAGCTTTTGATTATTCTCCTTTTTGATATTATGTTAGATGTGATAGGTATTAACCTCTACATGTAACCTTTGATGAGACTAGAATATTCCGGGAAGCAAGAGAAACCCTAAAACGTTGGATACTAACCTTAGAAGACAAGTCAGCTCAAGAGAATATTTAATATTGAGTTATTAGCCTCCAAAAAGAGAAGTCAGCCTAGTCAAGTGAGATAGAGCAGTATAAATAAAGGACTCTAGAGCTCATTTGACACTCACTCACTCACAATTGCATAAAGACTAGTGGTGCAGAAGTTTGGAGAGGGAGTGCAACTGCAATTGTTGAAGCTAGGATTTTGGCTTTTGGTCGGACTTTCTCTTGGTTATGGTTTGGACTTTTTGTTTTGTCTTTGGTTATTCTTGCTTGGTGCGATAGCCTTGGAGGAAGGTGTGCTACCTTGTTTGGCGATTGTTCTGCTTCTGTAATTATTCTGTCTCTCAAGGTTAATGTGCTCGGGGTGGCCTTTGTGCCTATGGTTGGGTGCAAATATTTTTATATTGTCTATGGAAAAACAAGCACATCTCTTTATTTCTAACAGGTTATGGGCCCACACTATCTTCAGACAGTCTAACCATTAGAAGATATATTGGGAAGTTATTTGTTAAGCTCTTTATGGCACCAGTTACAACTGCAACTAGTTTTTCTAATTATGCAGCTTGAGAAAACCCTAACCCTTGTGTTCGAGCACTTATGACGAAACGTTTGACCTAATTTCTTGACATAGTGGTGCACCCTAGCCCAATGCACCTCTTGGTACTCTTAGCTTGAAAAAATGTTTGGTTTTAATTTTTTGGTCAAAGTCAAAGGTTGATTGGTCAAAGTAAAGGGTTGAGTTTCGATCAAATTGATTTTGTAGTCAAATTTGAAATTTTAGAGTGTTCTTATCATAGAATATTGTGATTGAGTTTCTAATCTCTTCTTGTCAAGATAGTATCTAGTTTTAGATTGGAAGACAAGTTGGACAATGCTACAAGACTTTAAAGGTATGCACTTGTATATGCTATCTAAGTTATATCTAAGTTATGACAAGTGTGTTTGCATGAAAATTATTAGAGACCTTGTCAAAGATGTAATCTTGGATTCAGAGGAACAAGCGCACCCCCCACAATAATCGAGGCTTCAGGTTCCGAGTTTGATTAAATTGTTGTTAAGCTTCAAATTTGTGTGATAGTTTCTACATTACAAATTATGAAAGCAGTGTTTAAAAGACTATTATTGCTAGGTGCAATAAATACTTGACTGCATATGAGTACCATTGGTATAGATGCTTATTGTACTTGTTTACAAGATGAACTAGCATCTCCTCTAGATAGATATTTCTTGTTTGCTCTTGTTTTTCTTGTTCCAGAAAGGTACCCTTGTGATCTAGGTGGATATTGGTGGCCACCCATCTTTTCCAACTGGCTCAAAACAATTTTTTGGCAATTTACTATTTTTAGCAGTTTTCACTTCCGGAGCCGTTTTGAGGCCCTAAACAATGATTTTTGGGAAAACATGTTTGCAACTATGAGGACCGGTACATGAGATGGACCAAACTACAACAAGAGAGGGGCCAAGCAGTTCCATAGTTCACCAATACCTTCCATACCTTGCGCACCAAGCTGGGTATCAAAGACTCTGAACGACATTTGGTTCTGAAATACCGTGGGGCTCTACACAGATACATCCAAAATAAAATGAATTTTTTGGACATCTCATCACTCAGTGCTGCCTATCGATATGCTGTTAAAATCGAGCAGAAATTTAAGCACCGGAACAAACGAGTGTTCGGATCTACAAATCCGTAACAACCAAACTATGACAAAGACAACCCTAACAAACAGTCTCCCGAAAACCAGTCCAAGACATAGGAAAAAAGGGTCACGGTAAGAAAAAGGACACCACAAAATGGTGTGATTTCCACAAAATCCCTTGGCACAACACTGATGAATGTCGCTCAAAATAGTCATTGGTGCCCGAGATCAAAGACAAGGAGCCTAATCTTGATTCATAATCTGATTATGAAAATACTGGTAAAGGGCAGATCATTGACGCAGACCCCACTGCTATTGTCGTGACCACAACAATTCAACTAGAAGAACCAACATATACGAAAGAGGGGTAGTGCCTTTTTCATTCACAGATGTGGGGGAAGGGGACCCCGTTGCATTTTACTATTGATAGCGGAAGCTAGAAGAACCTCATCTCAGCAGAGGTCATCAAACAGTTGGGATTGGCGACAACACCACACCCGCATCCATACAACATCGGGTGGCTTCACCAAGGACAAGATCTCTGTGTCAGCCAATAGTGTTGATTGTCATACGACATCCAACCCTTCAAGGATGAGGTATTATGTGATGTTGCCCCACTGGATGTCTGTGATGTTCTCTTGGACCAACCATATATGTGGAGATGCCATGTTGTTTATGAGTCTCGACCCCGTAGTGTCATTGTTACTTTGGGGGGTCATCTTTACAGAATACAGAGGTAGTTCCAGCTATTGTTCCACCTAAAAGGTGTCGCAAGGTAGTATCTCATACTGCAAAATTCAGCGTCTTCTCAATCTATTCAAAAGGGGAACAGAAGGACACTACAACCACTACAACTTTGCCCCAGGCACCTTTTATCCAACAGAAGCAGGTCGACAAGGCTGCAAAAAAGTGCAAAGATTCCTTATGCACATCATCCTCTCATGTAGCTCGGTTTGTTGAACAGCCTCAGCCTCAACAAGTTCGTGATAGAGTTTCACAAATTGAGCAACGCGACGTCTCTAGCAAGGCAAACAGCTCACCAAGATTCAGATTCAACAAATGCTTTTTCCTCTCTGTACATTTCTTTCATTAATAGAAATCATGTATTACTGTATATCTGTGTTAATGGTTGCATCTCTGATACATTTCTGTTATATTATTGGATATCTACGATATCTTTGTGCATTTCTTTATTATATCTCCGCTCTCATTTCATGCCGAAAATAATCTAGATCACCTTGTGAAATATGTTTGATGAACAATCCTTGCAGAAGCTGTCATAGAAGAAGTTTATAAGGATGACACAATTTCCAGAGGGGAAGCAATCAAAACAGATAGAAACAAACTTAAAGAGACTAAAAGGATTTAGTCTTGAAGGAAGTCAGAAGTCAAAAGGAAACCAGAACATGCTTGTGACACTTTGTAGAAAACAAAGTGAGATGCAACAGACGAAAACATGGACTCTCTCAGATGGAGGGCACTAATCACATAATTCCAAAAGAAGAGCATGCATATTTCTCATTCAGGCATGAAGCTGGTATTAGGAGGGATCTAATACCCAATGATATGATGCATTGAAGAAGAATCTGTAAAGACTATGAAGTATCTATCCATGTTCTTCATTGGAAGTATCAGCCATGATAAGTAGCATGAGTTCATTTTGACTCTAGAAGAAGTTTTCATCGAAAAGAAGCCTTGAATATCCTTGGTTGTCCATCTACATTTATGTTCCTATGGAATAAGGTTGGAGCCTTTAGGAAAGAAGGGCATGTAATCTATAGAAGATTCCATGGACTCCAATATTAAAAAGAAACATGAGGGGAAGAACATGAAGATTCCAAGAAAGAAAGAAAAGCCAGAGCAACCAATTGAACCAGTTTGAGCTCACTAGAAGCAGTCAAGCACAAGGAATAGAAGGAAGCCATGATGAAGAGCAATGTATGTGAGAAATTTTGAAAAATACTTATAAATGGAAGCATTGATGGGCAATAATCAAAACCGATGGAAACAAACTTAAAGAGACTCGGAGGAGTTAGACTCGAAGGAAGTCAGACTCAAAGGAAGTCAAAAATCAAAAGGAAACCAGAACAAGCTTGTGACACTTTGTAGAAAACAAAGAGAGATGAAGTAGATGAAAGCATGGAATCTCTCAGATGGAGGGAGCTGATCACATAATTCCAAAAGAAGAGCATGCATATTTCTCATTTAGGCATGAATTTAGGATTAGGAGGGAGGTAATACTCAACGATATGATCCATTGAAGAAGAATCTCTAAATATTATGAAGTATCTATCCATGTTCTTCTTTGGAAGTAGTAACCATGATAAGAAACATGTGTTCATTTTGACTCTATAAGAAGTTTTCATCGAAAAGAAGCCTTGAATATCCTTGGTTGTCCATCTACATTTATGTTCTTATGGCAGAAGGTTGGAGCCTTCATGAAATAAGGGCATGTAATCTATATAATAATCCATGGAATCCAATATTAAAGAGAAACATGAGGAAGAACATGAAGACTCCAAGAAAGAAAGAAAAGTTAGAACAACCAATTGAACTAGTTTGAACCCATTAGAAGCAGTCACACAGAAGGAATGGAAGGAAGCCTTGATGAAGAGCCATGTATGTGAGAAATTTTGAAAAAGACTTATAAATGGAAGCATTGATAGATATAAGGGGAGACCTAGGGCTAGAGGGTTCTCCTAGAAGGAGGGAGAAGTATATGATGCCAACTTGTTCTAGTAACTAGACATACCTGAGCCATTATATCTCTTGTAGTATCCATGGGTTGGATTTTATATTAGATGAATGTAAAGACTGTTTTTCTCAAAAAAAGTAATTGAAGAAGAAACGTATGTAGAGAAACCTCAAGGTTTTGAGGTATATCAGAAAGAAACCCATGTATGAAGATAGAAGAATACATTGTATGGATTCAAGCAACTAGGTGTAGAGCCTCCCATGTATAGTAGAAGCATGTTGAAAACTTCCTATGACAGAGGAAGTGTATTAAAATGATTCTTCAAAACTTTGGGATGATGAATTGCAAGTCTATGGAAAACGCCCAAGATGAAACATCTGAAGAAGATGAGAGACTCTAATCCAGTAGACCCGTCTCTGTATCGACAATTGATTGGCTAATTAAATGTATATGGAGAATACTTGGGCGGATGTTTTCCTTGTGGGACGTTTGAGTTATGATATACAACTGCATGGATTTATTAATTCAGATTGGGCAGGGAGTGTAGATGACAGAAGAAGTGCTACTTAGATATGTTTTAGTTTGATCTTTTCCACGATGTCATGGGCTAGTAGGAAATAGAATTATGTTGCACTCAACACTATAGAAGCATAGTATATTGCATGTTGTGATGCTTGTACAAAAGCAATGTGGCTCTGTAAGTTGGTTTCTGGACTGTTTGATCAGGTGCAAAATTCAACTGTGATATATTATGATGATCATAGCTATGCGAAGATTTCAGAGAACCTGGTGTTCCATGATAGGTTGAAGCACATTAATATCAAGAATTATATTCTCCATGATAAATCCTAGAGGGGAGAAGTGGTTCTCTAGTATATCTCCACAGATGAGAAGATAACATATATTTTGGTAAAGCCTCTGTCCAAGATGAAAAGTTTGGGTTCTTAAAGGGACAATTTGGGGCACGTGTGATCCACGTGGATATCGGTCGCCACCCACCTTTTCTAAATGGCTCAAAATAGTTTTCTGGACATTTTGCAATTTACTATTTTTAGCAGGTTTTAACTTTCGGGGCCATTTTGAGGGTCCAAATGAATGTTTTTTGAGATTGAGGTTCTCAATTATAGTCGAAGGCATGATTGAGCCCCCAAAATGAATCTCCTCGACAATACCTTTCCAACGAGCTATCACACGCCTAAAACGGAGATCGTATGCAAAATTTATGACCCCGGGAAGTTGATGTACTCACTTACCCAAACGGGGCCCACATGACTTTTGGCGCTTCATCTCCTAGGGTTAGGTTTTTGGATGTCTAGGACTTTTAGCATTCCCGTTTATTGTAAAAGGGCCTTCAGAGCCTCATTGTAATCATCTTCTTGCGAATGAGAGTAGCCGTCACATCTCTTCTCAGAGATAAGTTGCCACCATTCTAGCGAGTCTTTCACTCTGTATTTTTACAGTCTCTGTACATTTCTCTGATTAATAGAAATCGTGTATTATT
>JZKD02S0430656.1:707806-724297 GCA_000966675.3 Picea glauca
CGTTCTAATACAGTGTAAACAAAGACGCGAAAGAAAAACTGACATTCATAAGACAAGAAGTCTCAAGAGTCCAGACATAACCAGGAAAACAGTGCTTCATTAAAGTTTACCACCGAGAGCCTGGCTCCACCATCGATCATTACAAAATACAAAGACTGAGTCTATATACTCAAAGAAAATCGCCTAACATCGGCGTGCTCAGTTATCCAGGCTTGGTGTACCTTCAGCCAAATTCAGACAGGTATTCCTTGTCAGACGCCACTTTTACTGCTCATGGATCCTGCAAGGGGAGTAGCTGAGCCATTAAGTGCCGAGATAGTGTGTGCAGACCTCCTCCAGTTGATCGAGGACTCTGCATGGCTTCTTTAGAAAAATGGGTACACAGGACCCTCTCGAGCAGACCGCTTGCCAGATTATCCATACTTTGCACTTAATGCCTGAGGAGAGGTTTCAACCACCCCTTCTCGTCTTCATTTACTCCAGGTGAAAAACCAGGATCGAGGTCGGATCAGATGGTGCATGGAGATCACGATGATCTTTTCGGCAACTACACTCGACGCCTTTGGCCCCTTTTGCACGGCTCCTTTCTTTCCCAAGTGACCATGGGTTGTGACCCTGTGTCTATTCCCAAAACGCTTTCAGCGTTCGCAACTGGAAGGAGTTAATCCTTTCTTATTCACATCTGTGATGAGCGAAATGATGATATGGCCTAATTGGGTGCCACGCGTCCCTCTCAGATCTGATGGCCCTGAGGCTGCTTTGCGATACTGCAGGCCCGACTCTGGGCACTTTCGACAGTCCAGGGTTTGGGGTTTCGAGATGTGAGATGATGAGGGACTCTCACCCTTCGAACTCCCGAATGCCGATATGCAGACTAGATCTCACACTATGTGTCGCGGGATCGGACGACCCAGATTCAGTCTCGGCACAAAGCCGCTTTATTTGGCGTTATACATCGGTCAACTTGGTAGCCTCGATATCCCGATGACCGTTGATATGCTCTTATGGATGGATCTGGGCTGCTAACATCGTAATTTCACCTACCCGCTTGATTGGAAGCCTTAGAACGAGATTTTTCCATGCTACGCTCGGGCGCTTCTCGTGCAACTTGCAAACCCGAATACTCTTGTGCCTAGGACAAGAAATGTCGCTAACATTAGGCTCCATGGGGGATAGATTCATCCCTGCGATGCTCTAAGGACTCTTTTTGCAGATCCAGTGTCTTTTTGTTGGGTTATGGATTCATTTATTAAGCCGAAAACAGAAAACAAAAAACAATATTTACAAAACAAAAGAAGCCGCCTACGGCTTACAAAAAACAATTTTTTAAGAAATGCCCATTTACTGGGCCACCAAAAACTTCTTCGCCTTCCAAATCCTGCAACCTGTAAGTGTTGTTTGAAAATACCTCAGAGATATTGAGAGGCCCAAACCAGAGGGCATCAAACTTACTGTGCTTGCCCCTATCCTACCTGGGTGCATCCCATTTGAGCACCAGATCGCCCAGCTTGAAATCTTTCTTTTTGCTCTTCCTGTCAAAGGTTTGCTTGATCTTCTGTTGATGATGGTAGGCCCTGTTTATGGGCTATTCTCTGATCTGCTGTACTTCCACCATTTGATGAATGCTTCTAATCATATGGTCAGGCTCTCCTTCAAGGTCCTGGAGTAATTTTGCCACAGATAAAGCAAGCTGAGTAGGGAAGACAGCCTCTGTTCCATAAACAATTTGGAAATGTGAGATGCCCAGGGATTTTTTTGTTGTCACCCGGTCGATCCATAGAGAAAATTTGAGCTTTGAATCCCAGGCTCTTTTATTTTCTTCCAATAATTTTTTAATGAGCTTGATCAGACTTTTATTGGAATACTCCACCAGTCCATTTCCTTGAGGATAATAGGGAGTAGAGTGGATCAACGAAATCTCAAACCGTTCACAGAACTTGATCAAAGGCTCAGACCTGAAAGAGGCGGCATTGTCGGTGACGATTTTGCTGGGACAGCCAAATCTGGCTATGATATCCTCCAGGAAGCTGGTAATTACTTTGTGAGAAGTACTCCTGGGAGGGGTAGCTTCTATCCACTTGGTGAAATAGTCTGTTGCAGTCAGGATCCATCTGTGTTGACCGCTTGAGGGAGGATAAATTTCTCCAATGAAGTCCAACCCCCATTGCTGAAAAGGTGTCGAAGATACTATAGGCTTTAATGGAAGTGGTTTGAGCTGTTGCCTTCCTGAGAAATTTTGGCATTTGATACAAGCTCTGATTTCTCTATAGACATCAGCGAATAAAGTAGGCCAGTAATATCCATCCCTGAGGATCTTATGAGCTATGGTCTTCCAGAAATGATTCCCCCCACAAAGGCCGTTATGGAAATCAATTATAACCTTCTGGGCTTCTTGCGGGTCCAGGCATCTTAAGAGCACCCCTAGAGGGTCTTTCCAGTACAAGGCTTGGTCAATGAGGCAATACCTGACCGCCTTGAGATTTAGAGCTCTCGCCTTACATTTTCCCATTCCATCAGGAGGCTTTAATTCTCGTAGAAAATACAAGATATCCTTGTACCAGGTGCATGCTGCTAGTGGTAAGGCATCCTGAGAATTCGTATTGGCCGACTCAGCTTACGGATTTTCTGAACTGGCATTGATGAAGCTAATTCCCAAGGCTCTGCAATTGGATTCAGCCAGCAGCTTAGCTAAACCCTGCCCCTTTATCAACTTAGTGGGCTTAATCTCCAGATCAAACTCTAGGATCCTAGCAATCCACTTACCTCTTCTCCCATCTATGTCAGGCTGTACAAGGATGTCCTTCACAAGGGTCGAAGGAGCGTATGCGGTCACCTTTGAGTGCAAGACGTAGACTCTGAAATATTTGAGAGCTTTTACTAGGGCATAGGCATGTTTTTCCATGATTTCATACCTGACCTCTGCATCTTTTAATGCCTTGCTGAAAAAGGAAATGGGTTGTTCTTGCCCTTCCTCATTTTTCTGCAACAAGATCACCACTACTGTATCAAAAGAAGAAAAAGAGAAAATTAGGAATCCTTTGGAATAGTCAGGACTGATCAGCACAGATGCCTCGGTCAATGCCCTTTTTATTTGTGTAAAATATTTCCTAGGTTCAGCGGTCCATTTCACTTCATTTCCTTTCCTGAGCATGGCTGTGATATGTTTCACCAACTCAGCAAAATTTGAGACGAATCTCCTCAAGAAATTAATCTTTCCTAAAAAGGCCTAAAATTCCTTCTTGGATCTAGGAAGTGACAGGGTTTGAATTGCCTCTACCCTACTAGGATCAATCCTCACACCTTCTTCTGATACTATATGGCCTAATAGCTTCCCCTCCTTCATAGCAAACAAAGATTTTCTGGGATTTAAGGATAGGCCAAACCTCTGACACTTCAAAAACACTTTTCTCAGATGACCGCAGTGCTCTCTGTCAGACCTAGAGAAGATTGTTATGTCATCTAGGTAGATCACCACAAACTTATCTTTCTCTCCGATGAAGGCTATGTCCATGGCTCGCTGAAATGTTGCCCCTGCATTCATCAATCCAAAAGGCATTTTGGCATACATGAATGTGCCCCAAGGAGTGGTGAAGGTCGTTTTTTCTCTGTCCTCAAGTATGACTGATATCTGATTATAGCCAGAAAATCCATCAATCATGGATATCCTAGATGCACCAGTTACCCTATGCAGTATTTGTTCCATATTGGGTAGGGGGTAATTTTCTTTCCTTGAGCTCCTGTTCAGGTTCCTGAAATCAACACAGAGTCTGATTTATCCACTTTTCTTCCTTATTGGGACCAAGTTGGCCACCCATTCAAAATATCTCAAGGGGACGATAATTTGGGCATATAAAAATTTTTTCACTTCCTTCTCCATGACAGGTAGCAACATGGGATTTATCTATCTCAGCTTCTGCCTGAATGGCTTAGCCTCTTCTTTTAGTGGGATATTGTGTTCAATGGAAGACATGTCATAAGTCTTGAGGTCTTCATAGGCCCATGCGAACACATCAACGAATTCCTTCAATAACTCAGTATATTCCGCCCTCTGTTCACTGGTCAAGCTGCTTGATAATTTGATAAACTTAGGTTCCTCTTGTGTGCCAATGTTGCATTCAGTTGTATCAGCATATTTATTTGAAACACCACCCTTAACTGCCACATCATTCTTGTCAAACATCCTTTCTAAAGGGACTAGTCCCCTTGGAATGTGATTACTAGGCAGCTGAATAATCTGGTGATTAACGATTTTATTCAAGAATATCTCAGAGGGAGGGTCACCTTCAAGATCAGGATCCTGATCAATGTGCAATGCCGAAAACTCATCGACAGTCTGAAGAAAATTTTTGATTTCAAGATCATCCTCGAATACCTCCCAATGCTTTACATTGTCCGGGATGGATGGTCTATATCTTATTTCGACTTCACCATGGATCTTTGGCGGCAGAGGGATCCTGAACAGACTAGCCGAGACTGCTAAGGAGTCGGCCGAGGTATTTTCTTCCCTTGGGATAAAAGTAATGTTGAAAGCTGAGAAGAAATTATCAATCAGGTCCCATACCTCATTTCTATAACTCTTGAGCCGAGGATGCTTGGCCCGGTAAACATCCCCGACCTGTTGGATTACCAGTTCTACATGTCCAAACACTGACACCTCCTTAATTCCCATTTCTTTTGCAGCCCTCATACCAAGAACAAGAGCTTCATATTCCGCCACATTGTTGGTAGTTTCAAATTCCAGCTTGTATGATAGGGATATGGTCTCTTGACAAGGCGATATGAAAATCACTCCAGCGCCTGCGCCTATACTGGAGGAAGCTTTGTTAAAGAACATCTTCCAAACAAAGGTGGTTGGAGGAGGTATCTGCTGGTTAAAAATGGGCTTCTTTCTTATCTGTAATGGGACCTCAGGAGTTCCAGTGATCTGTAACAAACTAGACCCTAAGTCGGTGTCAAGTGCAAAGATGGGGTGGTTAGTGGGGTTTGCTTCATCGCTGACAATATAGGCTAGTTGGGCTTCTCTATACAACCTCTTGTGTTCTCCTCCAAAGACCGGAATGGTGGCATATGTGAGATCCATCTGTAACATTCCTCCAAGTCTTTTAATCCAAGACCTTGACAACAACATGCCAAACTTGGGGGGAACGTTGGCTACCACAATATCCATGACCACACTCTTCATGGGCAGCTGAAACAAAGAAACCGCCAGGTCTTTGATGACCCCTAGACACTGCACTCTCCTTGAATCGAAAGAATACAAATCATGATAAGCTCTCGTCACTTCCAGTCCCAACTCTTCCATTACTATTTTGGGCATAAGATTATGGGAAGCTCCTGAATCCATGAGGCAATTATGCAACACTTTATCATGTATGTTCAGGGAGGTGTAGAAAGGAGGGGATGAATCATCTATGTCTTCTACCATGGGACCTAGGATGACAGCTGGTTTCTCATCTTGAAGGTTCACTGAGTCAGAGGGAGGCTGGGGGGACTCGGATTGTAGCAACTTGGAGAGGGACCTTTTGAAATCTTCGTTTTTAACGAGTTTAGATAGGGGCACAGGAATTCTAATCTTTTGAATCTCATGCTCAAAATTCAAGGAGGGGCTAGGCTTAGGAACTTCCCTTACCTCAATGACAGGCTCCTTGGTTGCTGGTGAAGCACTCTGAGTTTTCTTTTCTTTAGTAGTGGCTATTGCAGACTTAATAGGCCTATCTGCTATGAGGGGATGGTCTTGGCTGTCAAAGTCTCCTTCTTTCTTTCTTGACCTGAGATTGTATCTGTTAGAGGTGTGACCGACCCTTTCTCCCTTACCTAATTCATGGATTTGTATGTTCATCAGGGATTTTTCATATGCAGACTGAGTCAAATGGGGAAAAGGAGGAGCTTCTTCAACACAATGAATTTCGGGGTCAAAATCATCTATCTCCTCCCCTCCCTCATGAGTAACCAAGTTATTTTGGATAGGGGTTTGAATCCTTTAATCTTCTCTGTCTTTTTCCCTTTGTTCCCTTGGGAAGGCCCATGGTCCATTGTTATCAGGTCTCCTGAAACCTCTACCATCAGCATTCCGGGGATTTCTGTACATGGGCTTCCCTTCTAACTCCCACCTTTCCATTCTAGCAGAAAGTGACTTTAGTATTATAGTTGTCTCATTTGTCTGAAGGGGTAGGGGAGAGGTGCTGGATGAGGAAGCTTCAGGCCTCTACCTGGATATGTTTCTACCAGCAGTGTTCCTGAGTCGGTCAACAGCCAATATGTTAGATTCTACCTCCACGGCTGCATCTTGCATATGGGCTAGAGTAGTGGCTCTTCTTTCTGTCAATAGGAGGCAGAAATCAGGATCGAAGGCGCTAGCATAAGTGATCTTTGCAGAAGCTTCAGAGGGATTTATCTCAGCAGGGATTTTTTTGTACATTTTATTAAATCTCTTGGAGAAGTCGGAGACATACTCTCCTTCCTTTCTCTTCAAAGACCCAAACTCTGTCATGTAATACATGAAGTCTTTTTTATCTCCCCACTGTCTTAAAAAGGCATTATCTAAAGCTTCGATCCTATCAATAGATCCAGGAGGCAGGGCCTTAAACCATTTTCTATCCTGGCCTTGGAGACTATGGACAAAAATCCTCATCCATACGTCAACATGCATGATGTTATTATCATCTGTGAAACTGTAAAAGGCTTCTAGGTGTTCTTTTGCAGTTATGTCCCCCTCACTTGTAAACTTGGGCAACTGTTTGAGGTAACCATCTGCTGGGAGGGCGTTGAGAGGTTGCGGTAGCACGAGGGGAGCATACCTAGCAGCTATAATGGCCTCCATTTTGGTCATAGGGGGATTTGCTCCTGCAAAGGGCTATTATGTGGAGGAGAACTGGGAGGAGAAAGAGCTTGAAAAGGGGATACTGGGGATGAGATTCTAAGGGGAGTGGGAAACAATAGCGGATTTAGGGAGAAGGCTAGTGAGCTTAAGTCGACTGATGTTTCCCCTCGCACAAAAGTGGCAACAGTAACAAGAGGAGGAGCGGTAAAGCTAGGAGTGGGGAAATATTCTATGGTCCTGGGTTTGCGCCAAGGTATAACTTCAGGAGAAATGGGAGTGACAAGGATTTCTCCCTCTAATCCCAGACCAGAGGCGGAAACCTCAACAAGAACACTCCCGAAATTCAGGGAATGGGAAACTTCAGAAAGCGGTCTGCTAGGAAACTAAGGAGGAGAAAATGGAGTTCTTACAGAAGTAGATGGCAGATTACCTGGTTCAGTGACGATAGCTTCTCCTTCAGAGGCCTTTCCTTTCCTGAGAACCACCTCTGGATCAGTTTCAGGTGTAGCTAGAGGCAGTTGTGGATGAGACCGCATGTGTCTGCCTCTGAAAGCCACAATTACCATGGCAGGTTCGTCACAGTGGAGTCACCAGGTGCACAGTAGCAATCTTCAAAGGCTCTGATACCCGATGCACCTTCAGAATCAGAGGCTCAATGTCGTTCAATCCTGGGGAAAATTTTCAATTTCATCCTCGGCAACGGCGCCAGAAATGTTGGCGACGAAAGTCACTCCTCGATTGCAGCAAGAGCAGAGCCCGACACCCATCATTTTTATGTCACGGTAGTTTTTAATGGGTGATCAAATGGGTAGAGACTCGGGAAGATATCACTCAAACTCAGGGACTAGGTCCAGCATGTGAGGAACAAAGGAGGTCTTGATCTAACTTCAGTTAGTGGGTTGATTTGAAAATGAGCAGGTTGAAGACTTGGTGAGAGGAGTGGACAAACTACCTCGGGAAACAGGCCTTTCAGTAATTTGTAGAAGAAAAACTTTGAATGCGAGATCCTCTAGTTCAGAGCTTCGAGAAACTGAAAGGGGGGACTTGACTGGATTCTCCAATTCCAAGTCATTCAGTGCTAAGAAAATCACAGGGACCGATTAGAAACAATGCAACTGTTACAGTGATCAAACTCTACATCATCCTATAACAGTTACAACTCGACTGGATTCTCCAATTCCGAGTCGTTCTAATACAGTGTAAATAAAGACATGAAAGAAAAACTGACATTCATAAGACAAGAAGTCTCAAGAGTCCAGACATAACCAGGAAAACAGTGCTTCATTAAATTTTACCACCGGGAGCCTGGCTCCACCATCGATCATTACAAAATACAAAGACTGAGTCTATATACTCGGAGAAAATCGCCTAACATCGGCGTGCTTAGTGATCCAGGCTTGGTGTCCCTTCAGCCAAATTCAGACGGGTATTCTTTGTCAGACGCCACTTTAACTGCACATGTCTCCTGCAAGGGGAGTAGCTGATCCATTAAGTGCCAAGCTAGCGTGTGCATACCTCCTCCGGTTGATTGAGGACTCGACATGGATTTTTTAGAAAAATGGGTACACAGGACCCTCTCGAGCAGACCGCTTGCTAGATTATCCATACTTTTCACTTAATGCCTAAGGAGAGGTTTCAACCACTCCTTCTCGTCTTCATTTACTCCAGGCAAAACACCAGGATCGAGGTCGGATCAGATGGCGCATGGAGATCACGATGATCTTTTCGGCAACTAGACTCGACGCCTTTGGCCCCTTTTGCATGACTCCTTTCTTTCCCAAGTGACCATGGGTTGTGACCCTGTGTCTATTCCCAAAACGCTTTCGGCGTTCACAACTAGAAGGAGTTAATCCTTGCTTATTCACTTCTGCGATGAGCGAAACACCGAGATGGCCTAATTGGGTGCCACACGTCCCTCTCAGATCTGAAGGCCCTGAGGTTGCTTTGCGATACTGTGGGCCTGACTCTGGGCACTTTCAACACTCTGGGGTTCGAGGTTTTGAGATTTGAGATGATGAGGGACTCTCACCCTTCGAACTCCCGAATGTCGATATGCTGACTAGATCTCACACTATGTGTCGCGGGATCGAACGACCCAGATTCAGTCTCAACACAAAGCCGCTTTCTTTGACGTTATACATCGGTCAACTTGGTAGCCCCGATATCCCGATGACCATTGATCTGCTCTTATGGATGGATCCGGGCTGTTGACATCGTAATTTCACCCGCCTGCTTGATTGGAAGCCTTAGAACGAGATTTTTCCATGCTGCGCTCGGGCGCTTCTCGTGCAACTTGCAGACCTGAATACTCTTGTGCCTAGGACAAGAAATGTCGCTAACAGGCGCTATCCATTGTGCTAATCTCAGTGCAACTCCGCTAACCGCGATTTCCCACCAACCTTCAATCTGCTCTTATAGATTAATCTGGACCGTCGACAATATAATCTCGCCCGCTTACTTGCTTGGAACCCTAAAACGAGATTTTCCCGTGCTGCGCTCGGGCGCTTCTCGTGAAACTTGCAGACCTAAATACTCTTGTGGCCAAGACAAGAAATTTTACTAACATTAGGCTCCATGGGGGATAGAGTCGTCCCTGTGATGCTCTAAGGACTCATTTTGCAGTTCCAATGCCTTGTTGTTGGGCTATGGGGTCATTTATTTAAAACTTAAAGACGGAAAGAAAAAAAATATTTACAACCGCGAAAGAGCCATGTGTGGCTCAAGAGAAAAATCGTTTTAGGAAATGCCCATTCACAGGGCCATTGAAAACTTGTTGATCCTTCAAATCCCGTACCCTGTAGGTGTTATTTGAGAGTACTTCAGATACTTTGAAAGGTCCGATCCATAGGGCTTCGAATTTTCCGTGCTTTCCTTTATCTTGTTTAGGAGCATCCTATTTCAGTACCAGGACTCCTATCCAAAAATCTTCCTTCTTGGCCTTCTTATCAAAAACCTACTTGATCCTTTGCTGATGGTCTTGAATTCTGCCCATTACCTGCTCCCTGGCCTGCTGGACTTCCACTAGATGATGAATTCTTCTGATCATGTCATAAGGCTCCTCTTGATGATCCTGGAGGAATTTTGCTATAGGAATGGCTAAATGAGAAAGAAAAATAGCTTCTTCTCCATAGACTAATTGGAAAGGAGATACGCCTATAGATCTCTTCACGGTCACGCGATCGGCCCATAGAGCAAATTTCAATCTTGAATGCCATGCCTTCTTGTTGTCTTCCAATAGTCTTTTGATGATCCTTATCAGGCTTTTGTTGGAGGACTCTGCTAAACCATTTCCCTGGGGATAGTATGGGGTGGAGTGAATCAGTTTGATCCTGAATTTCTCACAGAACTTGGCTAACAGCTCAGCCCTAAAAGAGGTTGCGTTATCAGTGAAAATCTTACTTGGGCAGCCGGATCTTGTAATGAGGTCCTCCAGGAATCCAATGATTACCTTTTGGGAAGCACTCCTGGTGGGGATAACTTCAATCCACTTGGTGAAGAAATCAGTAGCAATCATGATCCATTTGTGCTGCCCACTGGAAGCCGGGTGAATTTCTCCAATGAAATCTAGGCCCCATTGCTCGAAAGGTCCTGAAACAACCATAGGATTTAATGGCAAAGACTTGAGTTGTTATTTTCCTGCAAATCTTTGACATTTGGTGCAAGCTCTAACCCTTCTACAGATGTCAGTGAATACGGTGGGCCAGTAGTATCCAACCCTGAGGATTTTGTAGGTTGTGGTTTTCCAGAAATGATGCCCTCCACATAGGCTGTTGTGAAATTAAACCATGATCCTTTCAGCCTCTTGAGGATCTACACATGTCAAAAGCAACCCTAGGGGGTCTTTCCAATATAGAACTTGATCGATAAGGCAGTATTTGACTGCTTTGAGCTTTAGAGCTTTTGCCTTGTTCCTTTGCAGGTCGTTTGGAGGCCGCAACTCTTGCAGAAAATATATGACATCCTTATACCAGGGACATCGAGCCAATGGGGGCTCCCTTTGAGGGTCTATTTCAGATAGCCGACAGTGCTGAATTCCTAAGCATTCGTTGATGAAACTTACCCCCAAAGCTTGGCAATTGGCTTCAACCAACAGCTTGGCTAAACCTTGACCTTTGATCAATTTGGTAGGCTTTATTTCCAGGTCAAATTATAGAATCTTGGCTATCCACTTACTCCTTCTCATGTCTATGTCAGGCTAAATAAGAATGTCTTTAACAACAGCTGAGGGGACATACGCGATGATTTTTTACTGCAGGACATAGATTCTAAATGCCTTGAGAGACTTTACCATGGCATAGGCCTGCTTCTGCATAGTATCATACCTAACTTCGACATCCCTCAATGCTCGACTGAAATAGGCAATAGGCTTCTCTAGCCCAACCTTGTTTGTCTATAATAAAATAGCGGCCACCGTGTCAGGTGAGGCAAAGGAGAAAATAAGGAAATCCTTTGAGTAATCGGGACTAATAAGCATGGGGGCTTCAGCTAGGGCCTTCTTTATTTGCTCAAAGGAATGTCGTGATTCAGAAGTCCACCTCACTTCATTTCCTTTCCTCAACATGGATTTTATAAGTTTTACCTCCTCATCAAAGTTAGGCACAAACCTCCTTAGAAAATTAATCTTACCGAGGAAAGATTGGACCTCCTTCTTGGACCTCGGGATTGATAAGGCTTGTATTGCCTCAACTCTGCTAGGATTGATCTTGACTCCTTCCACTGATACTATGTGGCCTAGTAACTTTCCCTTCTGCATGGCGAACAAAGATTTCTTGGGGTTTAATGAAATGCCAAAACTCCTGCATTTCAGGAAAACCTTCCTGAGATGACAACAATGTTCTTTATCGGATTTTGAAAATACTGTGATGTCATCCAGATAAATGACCACAAATTTATCCTTTTACCCAATGAAAGCTATGTCCATGGCACGTTGAAACGTTGCCCCTATATTCATTAATCCGAACGGCATCTTGGCATACATGAATGTGCCCCATAGAGTGGTAAATGCCATCTTTTCCCTGTCCTCAGGTAGAACAAAGACTTGACTGTAGCCAGAGAAACCATCGATCATGGACATCTTGGATGCTCCTTTTACCCTCTGCAGTATATGATCCATCTTTGGTAAGGGGTAGTTATCCTTCCGTGAGCTCCTGTTTAGGTTTCTGAAGTCTACACAGAGTCTAATTTCTCCATTCTTTTTCCTTACTGGTACCAAGTTGGCTACCCACTCTGAATATCTCAGTGGTACGATGATCTGGGCTTGTAGCAGCTTCTTCATTTCTCTCTCCATAATAGGCAGCAACATAGGATTGATCTGTCTTAGCTTCTGCCTAAACGGTTTTGCCTCTCTTTTCAATGGGATTTTGCACTCAATGACAGAAGTGTTGTATGTTTTGAGATCTTCATAGGTCCAGGAAAACACATCAACAAACTCCCTCAGAAGTCCAGTGTATTCATACCTCTGCTCCTTTGTCAGACTTTTTGACAATTTGACATACTTGGGCTCACTCTCGGTGCCAATGTTGCATTGAATAGTACTAGCATCATCCTCCGAGATTTCCCCTTTTAATGACACATCATTTATATCAAAAATCCTTTCCAAAAGAACCAGTCCCCTTGGAATATGGTTGCTGGGGAGATGCACAATGTTACGCTCTGCTATTTTAGTCAAAAACTTACCCCCATCAATCTCTTCTTCAAAGACAGAATCTTGGTCAATATGCATCTTTGAAAATTCTTCGACAGTCTCCAAAAATATCTTGATCTCAATATCATCCTCGAATACCTTCCAATGTTTGATGTTGTTAGGTATGGAGGGCTTGTATTTTACTTCTGCATCGTATCTGAATTTGGGCGGCAAGGGCACTTTGAAATTGCTTGCTGATGTAGCCAAGGAATCTGCCATTGTGTTCTTCTCTCTTAGGACGAAAGAAATATTGAATGTTGAGAAGAAACTATCAATTAAGTCCCATGCCTCATTTTTGTAGCTTCTGAGTCAAGGATGCTTAGCTTGATAAGAATTTCTGATCTGCTGGACCACCAACTCTGCGTCTCCGAACACTGCTACTTCCTGAATTCCCATTTCCTTTACGACTCTCAATCCTAGAACAAGAGCTTCATACTATGCCACATTGTTGGTAGCTTCAAATTCTAATTTGTATGACAGAGATATGGTTTCATGAGCGGGTGACACAAAAAACACCCCAGCACCAACGACTTCCTTGGAAAAGGCTCCATCAAAGAACATTTTCCAAATGGGGGTGATGGAGGGAGGACATTTATGGGACGTGGTGGGCGGCTTTCTGAGTTTCAGAGGAGGCTCAGAAGAATTAGTGAGTTGTAGTACACTGGAACCTAAATCAGTGTCCAAGGCAAAAATGGGATGGTTGGTAGGGTTGGCTTCATCACTGATTATATAGGCCAGTTGGGCTTCCCTGTATAGCCTCCTATGTTCTCCTCCAAACACTAGGATAGTAGCATATGTGAGGTCCATCTGCAAAGTTCCCCCCAGTATTTTTATCCAAGATCTTGATAACAACATACCGAACTTGGGGGGAACATCAACCACTACAACATCCATGACCACACTTTTCATGGGTAACTGAAACAAGGTCACGACCAGGTCTTTGATAACTCCTAGGCATTGAACTTTTTTGGAGTCAAAGGAATAGAGGCCATGATAGGCTCGGGTGATTTCTAGCCCTAAATCTTCCATGACAGTTTTGGGAATGAGGTTGTGAGAAGCTCCTGAATCCATCAAGCAGTTGTGCAGTACCTTGTCATGTATGTTCAAGGAAGTGTAGAAGGGAGGGGATGAGTCATTCCTATCTTCTACCATAGGACCTAGAATAACTGCAGGCTTTTCATCTTGCAAATTGATGGAGTCTGTGGGAAGGCATGAGACTTTAGAATGTAAAATCTCAGAGAAGTGTCTTTTGAACCCTTCATGCTTAATCAATTCGGTCAGGGGCACAGGGATTCTGATCTTCTGAATTTCATGCTCGAAATTAAAAGAAGATGTAAGATTCGGGATTTCTCTTATTTCGAGAACATGACTCTTGACTATGGGAGAGAGGGGTTGGGGCTTCTTACCTCTGTGACTGTCTGCTACTTCATTGGCAGGCTTCTCTATTCTAGTGGACTGCTCAGGAACATCAGGTGTTACTGTCTTCTTCTTGGACCTCAGGTCATACCTGCCTTGGCTGCCACTAGTCTTGTCTCCCTTGCTTAGTTCATTTAGCCGACTATCCATGAGAGACTCCTCGTATGCGGATCGAGTGAGATGAGGAAAAGGAGGAGTGTCTCCGAAGAAATGGATTTCAAGATCAATCTCACCTGTTTCCCCTTCTTCTCCCTCGTCCACAAAATTGTTTTGAAAAGGGGCCTGAATTTTCTGGTCTTCTCTGTCTCTTCCCCTCTCTCTTTACATAGTTGGGGAAGTAATATTGTTTGGCCTCCTGAAACCTCCTTTTTTTTCGGTGTTTTGAGGGCCCTTGTATTCTTTCCTCCCCTCCACCTTCATTCTCTCCATCTCTGCAGACAAAGACTTCACCATCTTGGTCAGTTCATCCACTTGAGGGTGGGGCATCGATGGGCCAGAAGTTGAGGTTTCCAATCTTCCCTCCCTTCTGTCTGTGTCGGCCTTGTTCCTCAGTCTATCAGCTGCTAATACATTGGATTCCACTTCTATGGCCGCATCTTTCATTTGAGCTAAGGAGGTGGCTCTTCTTTCTCTCCATAAAAGACATAAATCGGGGCCAAACGCACTTGCATAAGAAATCTTGGCCGAGGCTTCTAAGGGTTTTATTTCGGCAGGAATTTTATTATACATCTTATTGAATATTTTGAAAAGTCAGAGATAGACTCTCCTTCCATCTTCTTCAAAGACCCGAACTTTGTTATGTAATACATGAAATCCCTCCTATCTCCCCACTGCCTCAGGAAAACACTATCCAGGGCTTCGATCCCAACAATAGATTTGGGGGCCAATCCTCTAAACCACTTCCTCACCTCACCATCCAGGCTCTGGACGGAGACTCTCATCCAAACATATTCATTTTCAATGTTCAGGTTGTCTGCATAACTGTAGAAAGCATCCAGGTGCTCTTTCGCGGTTATATCCCCTTCCCCAGTGAACTTGGGCATATATTTCAAGTAATCTCCAGTAGGGAGAGGATTCATAGGATGGGGTAGGATTAAGGGAGCATATCTGGCAGCGACTATGGCGTCCATTCTATTTAGAGGGGGATTAGCACCAGCCATAGGAATATTATGTGGAGGAGAACTTGGAGGATAAGGAGTTCACGAAGGGGCTACTGGGAATGAGTCTCGAAGTGGAATGGGAAATATAAGGGGATTTAAGGAGAAGGCTAACGGGCTCAAGTCAACAGATGCTCCTTTTCGTGCAGGAGTGGTAATAGTAACAAGAGGAGGAGTGGTAAAGATAGGAGTGGGGAAATCTTCTACGGTCTTGGGTCTAAGCCAAAGTAAAGCTTCAGAGGAGAGGGGAGTGACAAGGGTTTCTTCCTCCAATGCCAGACCAGGAGGGGAAAACTCAGCAGGAACACTCCCGAAATTCAGGAAATGGGAAACCTCAGAAAGAGGTCTGTTAAGAAATTGAGGAGGAAAAAAAGGAGTTCCTACAGAAGGAGATGGTGGATTACTTGGTTCGGTGGTGGAAGTTTCTTCTTTAGAGGCCTTTCCTTTTCTGAGAACCACCTCTGGATCGATTTTAGGTGTAGACAGAGGCAGTTGTGGATGGGACCACGTGTGTCTACCTCTGAAAGCCACAATTAACGCGGCAGGTTCTCCACAGTGGATTCGTCACAATGGAGTCGTCAAGTGCATAGTAGCAATATTCAAAGGCTCTAATACCCGATGCACCATCAGAATCAGAGGCTCTGTGTCGTTCAATCCCGAGGAAAATCTTCAACTTCATCCCCGACAACAACGCCATAAATGTTAGCGTCAGAAGTCACTCCTGGATTGCTTGCAGGAGCAAAGCCCAATGCCCATCAGTTTTATGTCACGATAGATTTTAATGGGTGATCAAATGGGTAGAGACTCAGGGCGATATCACTCTAACTTGGGGACTGGGTCTGGTATGTAAGGAACAAAGGAGGTCTTGATCTAACTTCAGTCAGTGAGTTGATTTAAAGATGAGCAGGTTGAAGACTTGGTGAGAGAAGTGAACAGACTACCTCGGGGAACAGACCTTTCAGTAGTTTGTAGAAGAAAAACTCTGAATGCAAGATCCTCTTGGTTCAGGGCTTCAAGAAGCTAGAAGGGGGACTTGACTGGATCCTCCAATTCTAAGTCATTCAATGCTAAGAAAATCACAGAGACCGATTAGAAACAATGCAACTACTACAGTGATCCAACCTACATCATCCTATAATAGTTACAACTCGACTGGATCCTCCAATTTCAAGATGACCTAATACAGTGTAAACAAATACGTGAAAGAAACTGACATTCATAAGGCAAGAAGTCTCAAAAGTCCACACATACCTAGGAATAACAGTGCTGCATTAAAGCTTTACAACCGAGAACCTTGTTCAACCATTGATGATTACAAAATATAAAAACTGAGTCTAAATACTCAGAAAAATTCGCCTAACAAAGGCGTACTCAGTCATCCAAGGCTTGGTGTCCCTTCAGTCAAATTTGGATGG
>JZKD02S0430656.1:724406-742516 GCA_000966675.3 Picea glauca
TCGAGGACTTGGCATGGTTTCTTTGGAAAAAAATAGTATATAGGACTCTCTTGAGCAGACCGCTTGCCAGGCCCTCCAAACCTTACACTTAATGAATGAGGAGAGGTTTCAACCACCCCTTCTCACCTTCATTTACTCCTGGTGAAAACCAGGATTGAGGTCGAATCAGGTGGCACCTGGAGATCGTGATGATTCCTTCTGTGACCAAACTCGATGCCTTTGGCCCCTTTTGCACAGCTCTTTTTATTTCCCAAGTGACCACGGGCTGTGACCCTATGTTTACTCTCAAAGGCACTTTCGGCATTCGCGAATAGGAAGGAGCTAATCCTTGCTTATCACAGTCACGATGAGCGAAACGCCTCTCATATCCGATGGTCCTGAACTCATATGACGATGCTGTGGGCCCCGGGTCCTGGATGCTCTTGGCACCTCATGCCTTGGGAATATGATGGAGCTGCTCCGTGCACTTCGAAGTCGCAATGGGAGAAAAGGTGAGGAGCCTAATCGTGCACCATGTGTCCCCTTTGGATGGACAGCTGAGATTTCTCAGTGATACTGCAGGCCTGACTTTGGGCGCTTTCGGCGCTTCGGGGTTCGAGGTTTTGAGATGTAGAACGACATGGAACTCTCACCCTTCAAACTCCCGAATGATGAAAAGTCGACGTGACTAGATCTTGCGCCACGCGTCCTTTAAATGGACGGCTGCTATCCTTTCCTGTATGCAATATGGGCACTATCCATTGCGCTAATCTCAACGCAACTCTGCTAACTGTGATTTCCCGCCAACCGTCGATCTTCTCTTATGGATGAATCTGGACCGTCGACAATATAATCTTTCCCTCTTACTTTCTTGGAAGCCTAAAATGAGACTTTCCCACGCTGCGCTCGGGTGCTTCTCGTGCAACTTGCAGACCTGAATACTCTTGTTGCCAAGACAAGAAATGTTACTAACAGGTTGGATAGGGGGCTCAGGAAAGTCTATGATGTTGGGTTGTTGCTACAAAGGTGCACTAGGAGGATCTTGGGGATGAGGTAAAAAAATATTTCCACCAAAGTTCAAGTAACTAGTTTGTCCTCGTAGAAACAAGCCTCAAGTTGTCCCTTGGGGACAAAAGCTTTTCCTCTTTTCTTTTTCCATTTTTAATATTTCCATTTTCCATTTACTCATAATTCATTTCCATTTTCTAGTTCATTTTTGTAATTCATTTACATTTTCCTTTTTCCATTTTTCCATTTTACTTTTCTCAGATTTTATATTTCATTTCCATTTTCTTATTTTCACATAACTATATGACTCACGTAACCCTACTAGTTATACTCTTCCTACACTTAGTTATTTTTATGCTTTGCAGGAGTAGTGATTTGGGGGTACAACATGCCTTGGAATCACATATCCCTAGGTTTGGAGATGTGCAATCGCACTAACTCCATGAACCCTTCATTTTAATTTTTTAATATTATTTCCTATCCTAAGTTTCTTCCCCCTTATTCGTGGACCTACGACCATATTGGGAAATGTGGCAGTGAGGTGGACCAATCCCTTGATGACACATGGTAGCAAGGTGGAATAATACCTTAATGACACATGGTAGTGACATGGACTTACTCATGGATGACACATGGAAGGTGACTCGTGGATGACTAGGTGATGACTGGGCGACCAAAATATTACCAAGGCATGAATGTTTCTAAGGCATGAGAGTTACACTAAGGCTTCCATCAATCCTTCTATTTCATACATGAATGTAAGAAAGACATATACATTACAAACACTAAATTATCCACCACCACAATGCATGTGGGACTAAGGAGGGTGGAATTGAATCAAAGGTTGAGATTGATCCACAAACCAAATCAACATCTATTGAGCAACGATGTTTCAAAGATTATAGCTCATGATCTGAATGTCTATTTGGGGAAATTCATATCTCGTTGAAAATGAATTTATACAAGGAATACAATGGGATAGGTTTCAAGGGTTCAATTTGGTTATAATTCTCCTATAAAATAAAATAACACTTAGCTTTGTTTTCATGACTTACTAATAAATTTGTTTGGAACCTTGATTTCCTGAGGTTATAAGTTGAAATACATAACTCTAATTTCACTCAATGAGACTCATTTGAAATATGGAATAATGAATATTTCTCATATAATGGTTTCCATGGTTGAGAAATTAACTATCATGTTCAAAACATTAAAAGACAATCCACTTTTACTTTAAGTTGTCAACTTCAAGTTTTGGAAGTAAAATTTTATTAAATAATTTTTATAAAAGGCCGAAGTGGTTCCTACTCAGAGGAACAAATTAAAATAACCTAATTTCATTAATAAACATTTAATAAAACATCAATTCCAAAAAGAGGAAGCATGTGGAAACTTCTAGAAGAACAGAAACCCTAACTACTTCAAGAAAGCATTGGTAGAAGATTTAAAAGAAAGAGATCGCCATCAAAGAGAGGGTTGTATCACCATAATAATATCGTAAAGCCTTCAGTACGCAACTGAATTCCTCATCTAAAAATACATATCTCCATTTTCTTGATTCTTCTTCTTCTACACAATTTCTCTCAAAGATTTATGTTTTTGTATCAGAAATCAAGCATAAGGATTATTTTTTGAGTGTTGTTTCCTCTTGTTCTTCAAAGTCTCTTCCTAAAAATATCATAGGAGTAGTTTACAACCACACCTATGGCTAGTAATGTAATTCAAGTTTGTCTAAATGATTGATGGAGTTTTGGTTCTTGCATTTGGCAAGATTCATTTATGAGCATTAGTCAATTGGTTTACCGAAATGTTGTGTAATATCTTTATGTATTAAAATCCATAGAGAACTACCTTGAGGTATTACTTTAATGAATTCTAACACTTTAGTATTTCTAAGCATGATATTTTTGAGGTATTCCCATAAAATGATTTTCAATTTTGAATGCAATACTCATTTAAAGTATTGCATTATCTGTTCATTGTAAATAAAGTTGCTTGGTCCATTTCCTAGCAAATTTTGCACTTAAGGAGCAATCTGGTTACCAAGAACCATTTTAGATACAAAATAAAACAACAAATATTTGGGGTTTGTTGTTTAGAATTCTCCCATATGAAAACCCAATCCAAGAACATCAAGCTACATCTTTCATATTATGAAAGAGGAGTACCTCCTCTATAAAAATGAAGGGGGGTATTTTATCCTCATGAGGTTGTTGTTTGGTTCTTGACCAATTTGAGCATCAACAATCCCCCACCTATCAAACGGCTTGGAGATACTTCTAAAGTGAGACCTTCTAAACTTTATAGATTGATGATGTCATGTCTAAACTACAATGGCCTTTGTTGGACACCTACACGGACCCTAGTAACAATATTCATGACATAAAAATAACTTTACTAGCATCCATAAGCCATACACAATATGATCATCCACAAAGACATTGTGACTTATAGTGGGAGAGTACCTGAATATTGGGAGAAACCCACTATTGAATAGGAGGGAATCTTGTTCAAACTTCAATCAAAGTCACTTATCACGAATCATGAGTGATTGATAAAAATGGTGAGTGACATCTCCATTTTCTATCCACCCTTGTTTATATTTTGGGATCACTTGAAATAGCCAATACTGATCAAGAACCCCTTTAATCAACTTTTTTGATTAAGTCAAAATTGATGCATGATCAAGATACAATATTTTTCCCAAACACATGATAGATTTGATGCGAAATTATCATACAAGTTCTCAATTGTGATATTTTTCATATTATAAATGAACAACTCCCATAATTCCTTAAAAATGCAACTTTTTTTCTATTATAAAAAAAAAACCAATCTCTCTTATTATACATAGTATTTTTTTGGAAATTTTTAAATATATTGAAAGATGGAGCCTACGCAATAGCAGGAAAAGGTAATGGCTATGGTTCTTCCCTAACCACACATAGACCAACCCTCAACCTCAATACAACCTTGCATGGTCGTCCTTACTCCTTCATGTGTTGATTCTAGGCTTCTCTTCTTGGTGGCAGTTCTCTGGAGTGGCCCTTTGCTCCCTTTATATCTAATTTCTTGCATGGTGGTGGTTCATCCTACTTCAACAATGCATCTTTCTTCTGATGTGCTCTATACTCACATGGAGGTAAGTCTTGGGAAGTTTGTGGGCGCTAGTATGAAAAATTGATGTAGATCTGGTCTTGTTCCTTCTAATGGAAATCTAGGTAAATCTTATTTCATTAATACTGTGAAGAATGTCTTATGTTCTCGGTGGATTCTGTTTTAGAGGCTTCATCCATAGGTATTTCTATAGTGAAAGGTGTTGCAATCTAGATGACCTTCTATAGTACAAATGGTATGGTTTTCCATTTCAACACTCTCTGGCCTCGACTAGTAGATCTCGATAAATGGATTTTGGACTCCTAGCAACCTTAGTTAAAAGAGGAGGCTTTTATCTATTATTGTGTAAAGGGTTTCCTCTTTGTTGAGTTTGATCTTGCTATGGACCCTAGTTCTATGGAAATTTGAGATTGTGTATGAAACCATGGACTCATTCTTTTGATCCAATGACATATACTCTTTCCTCGACTCCTATGTGGGTTAGACTTCCAAGTTCGTGTTTGGTTTTTTGGGGTTTGGACTCTCTTTGAGCCATTGTAAAATCCCTTGAATAATATTGTCATAGAAATTTTGAAACAAAGAAAGAAAGAACCACTACATACACTTGCAAATATGTGGAAATGGACCTCTATAAAAGGTTTCTGGAAAAAATAATTCTAAAAGGGGAAAGCTACTCTTTGACACAAAGACTTGAGGAAGAAACTCACAATGAAATGCCCCTAAACTTCTTCCTCCCAAAATATCTCCAACTAAGCTTGGAGCGGATCTAATCCCACCATGCCTCTAGAAAATGAACATTTCATCTATTTATATATTTATCCATCCCAAATTATGACTTCATCCATCTAGGGTTTAAAAATGTGAAAATAATATTGTCATCCATAAGAAGAAGAGTATCATCCTACCTAGCGTGCACCTCTTGCGGCTTTCTTGTTTACTTGACAGCCTTCTTTAATCCTACGGTGCACCTCATAGACCTTTATTGTTTATTTGAGAACCTTGTTTAGTCCTAGCACATCACTTGAAGTGACATCTAACCATAACCTACCTCATTAATAATAATGATGTGATTACGAACATGTTTCTTTTCATTGTAAATCTTATTTTGAAATAGAGCATATAATAACAAATTGCTTTAAAACATGACATACTCTTAATATCAATATATCAATAATGACATTAAAAATATGTGGTTATAAAAGGTAAAGATTCTTCACGAAATAAAAAAAAAAAATGATAATATTGTGTCATTTAAAAAAAAGATAATATTAATTGTATGTCATTTTGAATGACATCATTTGCTAGTAAACAATAATATTTGGCCATATCAATCGTCTATATGGTAAATCTTACTATGAAATAGAGCATTTAATAACAAATTGCTTTAAAACATGACATACTCTTAATATCAATATATCAATGATGAGATTAAAAATATGTCCTTATAAAACGTAAAGATTCTTCACGAAATCTAAAAAAATATATATTAATTGTATGTGTTAGTAAACAATAATATTTGTCCATATCAATCGTCTATCTTTTAATTTGTTTGCCACCTTAACATTCACAAAAGTCTATAAACTCTCTCGTCTTTAGATTAATTTGATTTGTAAACAAAAAAAGAGATGAATATTTTGTTATATTATTAATCAACTATGTTTTAATTTGTTTGTTTTTCCTTTTTCAAGTTAATATTAACAAAATTTTATAACTCTAACATGTTAAATTAACAAAATTATATAAAGATGCTATATTTTAAATTTTCAAATCTATTTTGGATAATGACAAAGAGGTAATTTGTTTGTTTTTCCTTTTTCAAGTTAATATTAGCAAAATTTTATAACTCTAACATGTTAAATTAACAAAATTCTATGAAGATGCTATATTTTAAATTTTGAAATCTATTTTGGATAATGACAAAGAGGTAGTGAAAAAAAATACATTAATATATATATATATATATATATAATATAATATGCATAAATAATCAATGGTGGATTATTTAGTTATTTTTATATTATCATAAAAAAAAATGTTGAAAGAATAAAATAAATGGTTTATTGACTTTATAAAAAAGATCTATAAAAAAACTTTTGGAATACAATTAAAAAGTTAAAAGTTAATTTGTAATTTAGAGTTTTTGGATAAGATTATATTAAAAATATGTTATTAAGATTAGGAAGTATTAGAGTTAGTCACAGTAAATTAATTGTAAAATAGGGCTAACCAAGGTTGTTCCTTATACCTTATCCTTTTTGGGATTTATATTGATAAATTAGAGGCATGTTTGGAAGAAGTAAGCTGCAATAGAATTACTTTAGTTATAATAGTCATCATCCTTTCTTTATGTTAATGATATTATCCTTCAACAAAGGTTCCCCTATGACCTTCACAAGAAACACATAATTCTCAAAGATTTATGTTATAACACTAGTATGTCTGTAAATAATGATACAACAAAGGTTATGATAATCAAATCTATGAATCTCACTTCACTAATTGTGTGTACAACATAGGGGAAGTTAGTTCATACAAGTATCTTGGAGTTGACTTGCATCACAATCTTAGTTCGAATTATAGCATTGAGAAAAGGATTAATGGAGGATGGAAAGTCTATTTTGGTATTGAGAACCACTAGATATAAACAAATTTCTAGATATTGGAAAGGAGAAATTTCTCTTTAGGACATGTGTTACTCTAGTTATCTTCAATGTGTTGGTTGTGGAGCTTGATTATCTTCCTGATTCAAAGGTCTGTTTTAGTTGTGCTTAGACCCCATTCCCTAACATAGGGTGAGGGGGATTCCTCCCCAACTATTTTCTCTAGGGTGGTCCAGGGGGGCCGACGACAATTATTTTAGCCCCCCCTGGAGAGGGATTCGGGGGAAGTGCCCCCGAAGTGAAATATTTGGAAAAATTGCCTTGTAAATATTGTAATTTCGTAGTCAATCTGGAACATTCATTATAAGGTCGTAGATATGATGGTAGAAGTTATTTTAGTTTTTTTTTCCCTAGAAGGCAACCCTGTTTTATGAGGGAATTCTATTGCGACTGTGTATTATCACGAATATTGTATTCTAAGAGAGGAGACTGTGAGAGAAATGAGATGAAGTTACAATGAGCGTGTTGTAGGTTGTACCCCTTCATTTTGATGGATAATAAAAAGGAAGGACCTGACAATTTCTCAGGTGGACGTAGCCCACACTCGGTGAACCATGTATACCTATGTCTCTATTGTATTGTGTATCTTCTGTGTTTTATTTCCACATTTGTTTTATTTTATTTTTCTTCGATATTGTTTATCTAACACAATGGATGTGAATGTGAAGTTTGGAGCTATAACATCTCTACATAATATTAGAGGAAAATTGAGCAAATCCACAAGCATTTTATATTATATATAATCCTAAAATTAAAATCAATACACCCTATCAAATCCTCCTATAGAATTTGGTCTTCATGGATCATTGAGAGTATGGAAGCTATGATTATGTACCTAAAGTACAAGATCAAGATAACTAACATGAAATATAGGAAGCTTCCTAACATTGCTTCAAATTTCAATAAAAGTCAGTTACAACTTAAGAGAGGGTGGCATAAAGATGTTAATGATTTCTTGGATAAATCATTGAAGAATAAAAGAGACTAGAGTATTACACACAAATAATAGGGTCAATCACTATATTGAATTAAGGGAGCAAATACATATAAATACAAGAAGCTTGTCTCAAGATAGATATCACACAATCATCCATTTGAAACAATGTCTCAACCTCACACTATTCTTTGACTCTTAGTTCGAGAAAATCTCTCTCACAACCAATTATCTAACAATCTCCTAAATTATAGGATCAAACCATTATCATAAAAATTGTTCTCTATATTACAAACATAGTGTTCTCACACAAGATTAAGTCAAATAAGAATTACATATTTTAACATTATTATACCTACCAAGTTATATTGTAATTGGTTAGTAATCAAAATCATTTCACTTTGTATTAGTTAGAAAATTTATAATTTTAATTCTAAAATTAAACTTTACAACTAGAAAAAATATTTTTTTTCATTATATAAAATATCATTTATCTATTTTATTGATTACTTTCTTAGATTTGACTAATTTTATATGGTTATTAATAGAATTGTGAACAAAAATTAGAAATATGTAACAACCAAGTGTACTATTATTTATTGTCTATCATTATTATTGTACTTCTATGCCATTAATATTTATAAGTGACTTGACATTTCTTTAAGGACTCAAATTATATGCCATACTAGCAAAAAAAACTCATAGAAATAGATATTGGCATGCTTTGCATTTAGCTTATATTCAAGCGATGAATGGATGTGGTTCTATTGTCCTTGGATCTTCCAGGCAACTAGGCAATGGCCATGGTCAGCTCACGATCCAACTAGGCAATGGCCATGGTCAGCTCACGATCCTAGTCCGGTTGATCACATTTGTATATCTACTAAGCCATTTGTCAATTTCTTTCATGAAAATTTAAAATTGACGACCAAGCTACTAGGTATTAAAACTTCCATATGTACATACACAAACGATTTTTGATATATAATACCAAACTATTTGTCAATTTCTTTCATGAAAATTTAAAACCGATGACCAAGCCACTAGGTATTAAAACTTCCCTATGTACACAGGGAAACTATTTTTGATATATAATAAAATACTGCAAACATTTTATATTTATCCATCATAAAACTATAACCTCCCGTATATAAGTATACAAACTATTTTTTTTAAGCTATAAAAGACTAGTAAAAAAAAAATTAAAATCCATAACCAAGCCACTAGGTATTAAAACTTCCCTATGTACGTACACAAACTATTTTTAATATATAATAAAATAATGCAAACATTTTATATTTGTCCTTAATAAAACTATAGCCTCTCGTATATAAGTATACAAACTATTTTTTAACTATAAAAGACTACTCCAAAAGTTTAAAATTTATCCATACAAAAATAAGCCTACTCCAAAGGTTTAAAATTTAAGCCTAATCCAAATGTTCTATATTATCCATGCCAAATAAAACCTTGGGCTCTTGGGACGGTCAAAAGTGGAGTTACTTTATCTAGAAGTGAGGAGAAAAAGGAGCTAGTGAAATATTAATTAAAACAAATTATTTTAAGGCTAAAATTTATCCATACAAAAATAAGCCTACTCCAAAGGTTTAAAATTTAAGCCTAATCCAAATGTTCTATATTATCCATGCCAAATAAAACCTTGGGCTCTTGGGACGGTCAAAAGTGGAGTTACTTTATCTAGAAGTGAGGAGAAAAAGGAGCTAGTGAAATATTAATTAAAACAAATTATTTTAAGGCCAAGAGTAGGCAAGGAATTTCACCATAAAATTTGATGTGATCAGTTAATTCTTCAAAGTTTCAATAATTTTATAAGTATTGAATTTTTTTTGTTTGTTTGTTAGAAATGTGTCTACAAATTCTTGGGAAAGGATTTTTAAGTATTGATTAAGAAACCATAATTCAGGGGTATCTAAATCATCACCACAATTCAAGAGCATCTAAGTCGTCAAAATCACACACGGTGTAACATCTCGCTCATGCGCGCACTGAGCGAACTTATTCTTTGAGGACACTTGCTTGCAAGTGATCCAGATTATTTTACTATTGGGCATTTGATTATGATTATGAGGCATTATGGATTTATGGCTTCTTATTTTGCAGTATTGACATAGACATGTGTTATTGACTTGGTTTCCCCGAGTGTGCAAGATTTTGGACCTCAAGGATGCAGAGGCATCAATGAAACCCCTTGGACTCTGGATCAAGTTAGGGAGTGGACTATTGGGGGATTTGTTTGTTGTATATATGACATTTTTGATATGATTATGGATACTATATCTCACATGATTTGTTGATGATGCAGGCTGATGATAGCTTGCCGACCAGACTCACATGTGGAGTAGAGGGGTCACGCACGATAGCCAGAGATGTTGAGGGAGAGGTGTGGACAACAGCCCTACCACATCCTACTAGCACTCCCGTCGTGGCTCGAACTGTAGGTTAACAATTACCTAGTTTGAGAAGACCCACGATGTCGTGAGAGCCGACTGCGACAATCGCTCACGATGATTCTAAGGGGCGTGCAATAAGGCAGGGGCCTTATTCCTTAGAGGCCCTTAGTCTCCCACAAGATCACTTGACGAAGGATTGACTCTAGGGGTTTTTGATGTCTACCAAGTCAGTCAAGAGGTGAGTGGCACCCTTGGAGCACAGAGTGTGTCCTGAAGGGCACATCACGTAAGAAAAACAGAAAGAGGCGAGTGGCACCCTTGGAGAACGTAGTGTGTCCTGAAGGGCACACCATGCAAGGGAAACAAAATGAGGCAAGTGGCACCCTTGGAGCACCTAGTGCGTCTTGAAGGGGACTTCGCATTGTTAATTAATAAATGGATAAACCTGGATGGCCTTAGGATGAATAACGTGATAAGAAAGCTTTAAAACATTTCCCCTAATACAATGTCACCCAGCCTAGGAAAATAAAGTCTAGGTCTAAGTGTTTACGATTTTGCTGAAGCTCTGCAACTAGGGTTTAGGAACCCTCAGCCGACACGAACTGCGTCCAACCGATGGCTGCCCCGCAGGGGCTCTTGAATTGCAAGGAGGGGGCACTGACTGGCGTCTCCTACAGTCAAGTCACGACCAACGAGAATGCCACAGCGGGAACGAAGAGGCCGACATTTGAGACGCCTCCTGACATGCACGCAACGCTTCTTGTAGAGGGGACCTTCAAGGATCGGGAAATGGATATCGATCCAGACAAGGAGGCAGTCCCTGCAAAAGCCTCGGCCCCTTGGAGACCGAGAAAGTGCATTCCGCAGGCACCTCAGGCCCCAAAATATGTCGTAATCTCGCCGCGCATAGAAGAGCAGAAACAATACATGCGAGACAATGCCTTAGTAGGAAAGTTTTTAGGGCTCTGGCCCTCTGAGCGGGATTTGGTCAAATGGATACAGTATTGGTGGAAGCCAAGAGGTCATTATGACCTGCAGCTGGGTTCCAAAGGATTCTTCACTATCATCTTCCACAACCTGGAAGATCGAAATCGCATCTTCGATGGAGGGCCATATTTCTACAACTCGGCTGGCCTCTTCTTGAGATTTTGGACAGAAAAGTTCAGCCATGAAAAGGAAGACTTTTCCCATGCACCGGTATGGATCAGGCTGTATTCTCTCCCCCAGGAATTATGGCTAGAAGAGGTCCTAGCAGGCATTGGTAACACCATTGGCATCTACGTTAAGTCCTCAGAAGCCACCAAGCAGCGGAGATACACGTCATATGCGTGGATCTGTGTTTACCTGAACATAGCTAAGTCGCTCCCAGGATCCATCATGCTGGAATACCACGATGAGGACTGGTCTCAAACCATTGACTATGAACACATTCCTTTTCGATGTAGGAAATGCCACGAACATGGTCATCTCTTCAGAGAATGCCCTCTCAATACGGCTCACAAGGAAGGGAACCCAGAAAATGGCAAAGACAAGGAGGGCTTCGTACAACCAGCAGGAAGAAGGCACCAGGGGGGCAGAAGACAAACAAATCAGGTAAGTAAAGATCCCTCTACCAGCAATAAGTTTGCCATTTTACAAGATCAACCCGAAAACCCCTTAACCCCTGCAACCCCGCATGCACCGCCCCTGCACAATGAACCCCAGACCGAGGGCCAAAGTGTTGAACCACCCCCACAAAGTAAGGCACCAGCTCCCCCTTCCCTGGGCCTGGCTTGGGAACAACCAGATTTGCAGGAGATAGAAGATGGGGATGAGGAGATGGAGTTAGAGGAGCAAGATATTTCTGGGGTGGATTTGGACCACCTTGAGCACGCCTACCGACACCAAAATCTCTACACCATACCCAGGGATCAACTGAGGAAGGTGCACAAAGTATTCCTCAACTCATCTGCAGGGTCTTCAGCTCGCGCTGGCAAAGCTCTGGGAATCCAAGGCAGTCAATCTAAAAACCCAAGTAAAGCTTAGAAAGATGAAAAGAAAAGAGGGAGGAAATCCACAAACAAGCTCATACAAGAAATAGGAAACTTCATGGTGAACTCAGGGCAGATCCACCTGATCTCGGATAGCTTCCCTCCTCTCCCCACCCCCCCATCATTATGAAGATCATATCTTGGAATATCAGAGGCCTCAACGGACGTAGAAAGCAAAAGATGCTACGAGAACTGATCTTAGTGGAAACACCAGACGTTGTATTGTTACAAGAAACAAAATGTACCTCAGAGGATATGGACAGGGTACTCCCCTACTGCTGGAAACAAGGAGGAGTGGCCTCTGTCGATGCCACAGGAATGGCTGGAGGACTGGCTATCCTCTGGAACACCAACGCGGTGCTGATGGAAAACTTCTGCACAACCAAATGGTCTATCACAGCAGAGTATAGGCTTATCGGCTCAAATAGGCTCGGGCATTTGACCTGTGTCTACGGACCGACTAATCCAAGGGATAAGCAGGATTTTCTCATAAGCCTGTGTTACATTTCTAGCCTCACACAGCACAATAGATGGATTATTGGCAGGGACTTTAATATCATTCGCAGCCTGATGGAAAAAAAAGGCGGATCAAGGCCGTTGGATCGAGACTCCTGCGATTTCAACAGCCTAATAAAGGAGCTCCACCTCAACGATCTAGAGGCTAGCAATGGCCTCTACACTTGGACGAACAGAAGGACAGGAGTACATCAAATTGCTTGCAAGCTGGACCGCTACCTCATTTCAGAATCACTCATGTTGGACGAAGTGGCAATGGAATCCACTATCCTGAACCTCTCTGGTTCAGATCACTGGCCCATTCAACTTTGGGTGGATGTCCCAGCTACACCTGGTAAGAAACCCTTTCGGTTTGAACAGTTCTGGCCAGATCACCCTGATTTCCAAACAAATATTCAAGAATGGTGGAGACAGGCGGAGATCCCCTATGGATCCAAAATTTGATTCCAACAAAAGCTAAAGAATTTGAAGCAAACACTTAAACTCTGGAATAAACATACCTTCGGTAGCATCTTCGACTCCCAAAAAGAGTTGTCGGAGCAGATGGATGAGATTCAACAGCTGATCAGAGAGAAAGGGCTAACAGATGAGCTAAAAGATCGAGAAATGAGAGTGAACCAACAGATGGAAGATAGAAAGAAACAGGAAGAGATCTTATGGAAGCAGAAGTCGCGTATTCTATGGCTCAAGGAAGGGGAACGCAACACCAAGTTCTTTCATCGAACTGCTATCCAGAGAAGGCACTCTAATAAGATCACGCATCTCATCTCGGATGAAGGGGAAACCATCCACTCCCATGATGATATGGAAAAAACCTTAATCGAGTACTTTCAAGACCTCCTTACAGAGCCCATCTAGGATAGACATGAGGCTATTCAGAAAATCACGAGGCATGTGCCCCCCCTCGTAACCCAGGAGAAAAATGCGGCCCTTCTCCGACCCTTCACAATTGAAGAAGTAGACCTGGCGCTTCAAGACACCCCCAAGTGTAAGGCTCCTGGACCTGACGGCTTCACCAATGACTTTTTTCACTATTGCTGGCCAATGATCAGGACAGAGGTATGGGAGATCTTGGAAGACTCCAGGGCCACTGGGAAGGTCCTCCAAGCTCTTAATGCAACTTTTCTCACCCTAGTCCCCAAAGAAGGAAAAGAACACCGGCCCAAGCAGTATAGACCCAAATCTCTCTGTAACGTCATCTATAAAATCCTTACAAAAGTAATAGCTCGAAGACTCAAGCTGATCTTACCAGCAATCATATCTCCAGAGAAATCTGGCTATGTCGAGGGCAGACAAATAATGGACAACGTCATCTTAGCACATGAAGTAATCCACTCCCTATAGAGGACCAAGACCCCAGGTATGCTTCTTAAATTAGATCTCTCTAAGGCTTTTGATAAGTTAAGCTGGGAGTATATGCGTGCCATGCTTCTAGCATTTGGATTTGATCAAAACTGGGTAACTTGGATCCTAAATCTTACCTCCTCGGCTTTCTTTTCTCTTCTCATCAATGGTGTCCCCTCGAAACCCTTATCCCCTTCAAGAGGGATCAGACAGGGAGACCCCCTGTCCCCTTTTCTCTTCATAATCATGGCCGAAGGACTCGGCCGCTCCATTCATGCAGCTCTAGAAAACAACCTTCTGACAGGTTTACCCCTGCATGGTATCTCTCCCCCTATCTCGCATAGCCAGTTTGTGGATGACACCCTCTTAATGGGAAGCCCCACTGTCCGAGAAGCCAACTCTCTCCAGGCGATCCTCCAAACCTTCTCGGAGGCCTCAGGACTGGACTGCAACAAGGATAAGTCCCAAATCTTCTTTTTTAATACACCCCCTCAGGTCTAGCGCCACATCTCGGCTATCCTTGGTTTCAACAGAAGCTCCCTTCCGTCCAAATACCTTGGCATTCCCCTGATTGACAACGCTCTTTAGAATTCCTCTTGGGAACACCTTTTGTCTTATTTTTCCAAAAGGCTTTCCTCCTGGACCTTCAGAACCTTAAATATCCCCAGTCATCTCATCTTGCTCAAAGTCATCCTCCAAGCCCTCCCGATCTACGTCTTTTCCGGGCTGGCAGCCCCAAAGTTCGTTCTCACAACCATCAAAAGCCTGCAAAGGAACTTCCTTTGGCAGGGCCTCACCAAAGAGAAGAAGATAGCGCTTGTCAGCTGGGATAAACTCTGTCAGCCCAAAGAGCAAGGAGGGTTGGGATTAAGAGATCCAGTTATAATGAACAAGGTTCTCAGTGCCAAAATTTGGTGGCGCTGGCTGAAAAACCCCAAAGAACGCTGGGCTAGACTTTGGAGAAAGAAATACGCACCTAACATGGTGGAGAAGAACCTCATCCATTGGGACGGGGATAACCTGGGCTCCTTGATATGGACAGCAGCAAAGAAGAATAGACAGATGGTTACTCAGCATGCTTTCTGGGAATTGGGTAATGGGGAAACGACTTTATTCTGGCATGATTCCTGGCACCAATGGCCCACTCTGAGCGATGAGGATTGGGCACGTGACATCTGCACCCAAGCTACACGGGAAGGCCTGACAAAGTTAGTGGACTAATGGCAGAACAACCCCATGGAGGACACCTGGCGCTGCTGGCATGTGGAGAGGGAACGCATGGACCTGGGGTTGCATGTCGATCTGGCACCTTTGCAAGAAGAGTTGGCCAAACGAAAAATTCCTACAATTGAAGGAGAAGATATTCTACGATGGGGATACGGGCCACATGGCTCCTTCATCACGCAGGAAGCCTACCATCTTAAAACACAACTAGACCCCCTCTCAGCTTCGAAATTCTGGCAAAAAATATGGAATCTCAAGCACTAGCCGAAAATCACTCTTTTCCTTTGGTTGGTCTCTCACTCAAGCATCCTAACCTGGGACAACCTCTTGAAACGAGGGTTTGTAGGACCCTCTATCTGTATACTTTGTGGAGAGGCAGAAGAAACCATGAATCATCTCCTCAACACTTGCCCTTACACAGCTCAAATCTGGGACCAAGCGGCACTCATTATGCGCACCTCGGACCGCCTCAGGGATAGCATCCTTGAAACTCTTGTGAACTTGAGGGATATGGCTTTCCACTCACCCTTACTTAATCGTATCTGGCAACTTCTACTAGTCTTTATTCTCTGGCAAACTTGGAGAGAAAGGAACAGAAGACTTTTCAGAAACCTCTCTCTCCCGTGGCAGCAATGTTGGCATCAGTGCCGACGCAACATATTGGAAACTCTCCACCTATGGAATTGGTCGAGTGAAGAGTTAACCTGCCCCTCCTCTGAGCTCCCCATCCTCCGGCATTGGACACCTCTCCCTCCTCTTCAAGCTCCCCCCCCTCCCCCTTCCTCTGTCCCTCCAAGCAGCCCCTCCCTTTGGTCTCCTCCCCCAGAGGATTTCGTCAAGCTCAATTTTGACGTAGCCTCTAAGGGAAATCCTGGAGCTGCTGGCTATGGAGTGGTCTTCCGCAACCATATTGGGCACATCCTAGTCATAGGAGCAGGCCCCCTTAGGCATTCTACAAAAAATGCAACAGAACTCTGGGGTCTGATAAAAGGACTGCAACTGGCCATCAAATACAATTTCACCAAGCTACTCGTCGAGGGGGACTCTCAAGTCGTCATCAGCTTGTTGCGTAGGCTCCTAAATGGGGCGAAACCGGACATCATCTTGCCCAGCTGGAGACTATCTCACGGCCGTCAAACCATTGAGGGTCTAATGCATCCTACTCGGGTTATCATTCCCGCACACGTCAGGAGGAAGGCAAATCAGGTTGTGGATGACTTGGCCAATCTGGGTACCACTTGGAGAGGACCATACTTCCAGTGTAATTCAGGCCAAGATCCAGATCACCCTATCCTCCAGCAGTGTATCCGCAAAGCCAGAATGGTGGATGTCCCCCCGGATGGGGTGTTAGTGCACTCAACGTGGCGAATGGTGGGAGTAGGCAGCAGCCACCAAGGCACGGAGCCACGTGAAGGGATCGTGCCGCAGCTCGTCACCCTCATCGATGATTAATTGGAATTAACTATGATGTGAAAGGGCATTAACGCAGGACTCCCTCCCGTTTGGCACTTTTGTATGGTGTGGCTCACAATGCTGATCATTCGCCTCCGTTTGATTCCCGCAAAGCTTGCTCCGTCGATGCAATGGTGTGACCCTGCTCGGACACTCTGGTTCGAGATCGCCCCTGTTGATTCCCCAGCCTTTCACCCCCTCCGGGTGCTCTGGACTTCCTCAGCCCGTCACACTGGCCAACCCATGACTCGTCCAAGGGGAAGATCGAGGAGGGGCTGTCCCTGGAAGCCTCGTCGGCCCTTAGTCTCCCCTTCCGACTCGCCCTCCATTTGCTCCTCCCCCCACCTCCAGTCTGAGCTCTTCTCGGCTTCCTCTCATGGCCCGGTGAACTCGCAGTTCAATTGCATGGAAATGGTGCCAAGGTCGCCAAGCTCACCCCTGCGACGCCTTCTCAGCCCTCCGGTGAATCCCAATGCCCCCACACCCGTCCTCGACCCCCTGGGAAATCCGGGTAGCGATGCTTATCCTCACCATGCGTCTAGGGGGGTTGGGAAACAATTCAATGACTCCTTCAATGCTGCGCAGATTCGAGATAGTCTGGCTGCCCTTTACGATCTGGTTTTTGGTATCCGCCAGGGGGTGGAGGACCTCCACTACCGCCTACAAGACACAGACACCAAAGTGAAGCTCTTTCTCCGAGCTCTCTCTTCCATGTAGGACGTTCTCTCCTCAAGCCCGGCTGAAACTGTTCCAATGGAGGAGCCGGGTGCAGAGACAGGTGAAGGACAGGATGTAGCGCAACGCTCAGCAGAATGGGACCGGGCGAAGTCTGGGCGAGAGAGCAATGCGGACGAAACTGCAGGCGAAGTGAAAGAAGGAAATCTTTGGGCATACCAGCCGATGTACGTGGAGGAGGAGCCTTGACCAGCGGACCTCCAGGCCAAGTGGCCAGACTACTCACCAGGTGTCTAGTTTTATAGTGTTCTTAAGTCTTGTCAGTCCTCAAGTCTTAGATGGTGAACAGTTTATATGTTAACTTTTTCTTTAGCATATAGTGAAGTCTTAGATGGTGAACAATTTTTCTGTCTTAAATGGTGAACAGTAGATCTGTTAAATTGTGGGGACTCACAGGCTAGCTGGACTGGTTTCCCCTCTGTTGGGGCAGTCCAGTAACCTCAGCATGGACATCTCTGTATTTTGCTACTCAGCATTGGATTTTGAAGGCACTTAATATATATACTTTTTATTTACAAAAAAAAAAAAAGTCTAGGTCTAAGTGATACTTGTGATAAATTTTTTATTATCTATTTATATAAAAATAAAAGTAAAAATAAATAAATAAATAATGATAATCATCATTAATCATGTGACGAGAAGGGGGTAAGTAATTCATTTAATTTATAAAAATCTTTTGGGGGATAAAATTAAAAAAAAA
>JZKD02S0430656.1:772146-805050 GCA_000966675.3 Picea glauca
CAAGTTATTTTTTTTTTAAATTGATGTTGATAGGGTTAGTGAATAAGCTTGGCTAAATCGTTCAATCTTAGCCAAAGTATCTAGGTTAGATTAGTGAATAAATCTGGCCAGACTGACTAATCTTGGTCATATAGCTCTAGGGTAGAGTAAGTTCTTATCCCAATAGTCTAACCTGGGTTAATTGTCATAGGAAGCTAGGTTAGAATATAGGCTAGTTGCTTTACTTCAATAAAACCAACTAGATGATCAATGTTGCACCATGTTTCAGATGCTTAAAATGTTGTTTGTCTAGCCCCGTGGTGGTGTATACATGAAAAGCCTTGGGAAAAAACCCATCAAATACACTTATCCTAAGTTCTCCAATGCATGTGATCTCCGTGCCCTCACTTATTCTCCGCTCATATATCAATGGTCCAGATAATTACACTCAGATCTATGGTGGTCAGATTTTTCCGGATCCCCCGACCGTTCTATCTATAGCGGAGGGGGCGGGGGTCCAGAATCACTGATAATACACGTGCACATATGGATGGTCCAAGTTTAAGCGTGCGGATATACGGTCTATATTGGACTCTAGACCCCCCCATCTGTTTTACCTTTAATGGAGGGGGGGGTGTCCAGAATGTGTGATAAAGGACGCGCATAGATTTGTGGTCAAAAGGAAAGCGCACAGATCAACGACTCAAGGTGTTTTTCGAACCCCCCTGACTGATCTACCTTTAACTTTGGGGGGGGGGTCTGGAATGGAATCTTTCCTCTAGTAGGCCCCTATCTATACGTGGCATGAATCTACCGGTCCTGAGTCCCACCACCTCCTACTGTCTGACATACCTTCGTCACCTCTTGACGTCATCATCCACCTTTCCAAAAGAGTCACATCCCATAATTTCTGTCAGTACTTCCCCCCTTTCACTCGTGGTAAGCCCCCTCACCATGATTTTTACCCCAATTGGTAGCCGCCACTTCACCCATCAATATTCCTCAGTCATTGTCACCTGCCATCTCAAGATCTAAGTGATCTGTTGGCCATTTATTACTGGATAACCTATCCGTTAACCAGCTGACCTATCCCCCACACCCAACGAACACTTGTTTACTCAAAACTACCCTCACTCCTCTTTCTTTCACCATTTACCCACTCATCGCACCGGAAAATGTTACATCGTTTTTCTCCATTTCAGTCAGTCACCCCCATCTATAGTCGTCCCCGCTAATGTGGATTTTTTGCAGGTACTGTTATAGTAATGGCGCCAAAGTCAAAACAAGTAGAAGGAGATGAGAATCTGTTTCTCCCACCTTCTGTCAACCTCTACAGGATTCCACTGGCCGATAAAGATCACTTAATCACAGATACAAAGTGCAATTTCGATTTCGCATACCTTCAGTTGTGGCTCAAAGAAGTTTTCCTGGACCAAAGTGACGAAATTGGACTCTAGGAGTCCAACCTACCCCTGTATCTCTTTCCTCAGATTCACCCTTTTCCAGAGTTTTCCCTCAAGTGCCAAGCCCACTACATTCCCGAGCAAAGAGCCATCATTTCCTTGTCTGGAGAAGTTCTTTTCCTCATCACACCTGAAACCATCGACCAAATGATGCAAATATCCCGAGCTGACTCCGCATCACCTTTTAACCTTGAAATTCTCATAGAATTATACCAGAAGATGAATTTCTCTCAAAGAGCTCAAATATTTGAGATTTTCCTCCCACCATCCACTCAATTCCCCACTACAAATCCCCCTTATCCTTCTTCCATGTTTTCGACCAAAGGAAACCAGGTTATCTCATCCCTATGCACCTTGTTGGGTTATTATTCGGATTAGTGAGTAGATGAACCCATTCTGGGATTTTTGTCCATTTTCTCCACCGATGAGAAGCTCACTACCCAGTTCGACTTCAGCATGTTCCTGACGAACAATACTCACGAACAGTTTGTCAATTTCGTCACGAAAGGCATGTTCTGGTATTCTTCAATACTGGCGTACTTGTTCGTTTTCTTCCAAGTGGAGAAATTTTATTTTTCCATGTAGAAGATGGACGGAGATGGCATACCCCAGGCAGTAACCGCATGGACCTCCTTGCTCAAGCATAATTCCACAGAATTCAGTTTCAAGCAGTTCATCGAGAAATTCTATCACCTAATGGTAAGTATGCTTAGCGGTAGGCCCGAACCTAGGATTAATGATGAAGTTCAGAGGATCCTGCATTTCTTGGATCACACCAAGACTGGTGATTGGTATTTATACCAAAATCACACTAAGATCAGAGTATATGGGTGCGAGTTGGCCCCGTATAAGCTGCCTAAATACCTGCTTGTCAGAAGTTTTTCTCTGGAGTACATAAGGCAGATGATAAACTCTGATGATATTCACTTTTTGTCTCTAAAGAAAAAGAAACAACTCAGAATCAAAGGGAAGATTGGCTCTTTCATCTGCAAGAATTGAGGCGTCGGAGAGGAAGTAGACAAGTTGCTGAAGGAAATGAAGTTCGTCATGAATTTTACATGGAACTACAATCCGTGCGGGATTATCTCCGAGATGAGGGTGAAAAATAAGAATATCCTGTATGTCCACGAATCTAGGCCCGAAGTTGAGAAATTCGCAAACCAGACACAATGGGAACCAAATACTTTGGTCGAAGTAGAACAACAAGATCCCCTGGCCACTGTATCACAAACAACCACACCACAGGTTCCGAAAGAGAAAAGGCCTGGGCAAGATTTTTCACCGCCTGTCACTGAAGTATCGTCAGAAGAATTCCAACTGCATACCAAGAGGCCTAAAACTAGTTCAGCTCCCAACCCAACTAGGGAAAAGGAGGTTCCATCTACTACACTGACCAAGGTTGATAGGCCGCCCCTCAGTGAAAGCCTCCAGCATATCATAACCTCAGTGTTGCCGAAGAAATCTACAGATACTCCATCAACCACCCAGCCAGGCAAGATAGGATCTAAGATGAGCATCTTTGGGAAATACGATCTGATCAAGAAAAAGAATTAGACTCTGACCAGAAGCACTTGCGCCCAGTTCTGGAAGCAGACGTCAACTGCACAACATAGGCTGCTATCGGCATTTGACACTGAGAAGGGAATAATGCATATGGAATTCCTCCAAGCATAGGTTCCAGATCCAAAGGTAATCACTGATTACAAAAGGGCCACTTTTGAATTCTAGACTAAGGATGTGCATTCGGATGATCAGATGGATCTGCACAAGCAAATAGGAGAAATGGTTTTCTATATGCTGGCACATGCTTCCACTACTGCGTCCAAATTGCAAGTGTCCCTGAACAATGTCCAAATACAGTTGAAGTTGGAGAATATATCTTCCTTTGCCAAGGACAACAGGATCAAGACTTTGGAGGAATTGGTCCTTAAGATCGGGTACGATCCCTCGAACGTGAAAGAAGCTGAGGAGATGATTAAAACTAAAAATGCCGATAGAGCATCCTTAAGGAAACAATTGAAACTCCCACCAACAAAGGATTCGCAGGCGAAGGAAATAGCAGAGATGGAAGGAGAAAAAGATGAAATGCTCAAACTAATCATGGAGCAAAATGCACAACTAAAGGAAATGGAAGTTGACATGGAGAAGCTAGTAAAAGAGAAAGAATAGCTGAATCCAATGGAAGTCATTCCATTGAGTGCAGTTCCACTTTCAGGAGTGAGCATAGCATCAGTAACAGAAGTCCCATCAACGAATCCACTGACATCTCTGGAAAAGACAGCCAAATTGGCCAAATCTATGGAAAAGATGAACCTGCAGGAAACAGAGACTGGCAGGCTCAAAAAGGAGATTGAGAACCTTTAGGAACTCAAATATTCCTATCAGATCAGCCTCTCCAAGGAAAAGCAGGTGTCAGACTAGCTCAAACAAGAGTTACAACAGCGCCGGAAGCAAACAGTGGCAGGTAAAACTCTGGTCGAAGTTAAAGAAAGTGTCTGGACAGACATCACCAAGTCTATGAACGAGATATGGCCAATGATACAGATCATGTTTGAGAAAAATTAATTGGTGCAGAGAAGAAAACAGGCCATTGAGAAGATCAGATCGGAATTGGGAGAGATGCCCACACAGGCTAATGAAATCATCAAGTTCCTAAATTCTAAGACCAGGGAGGAGATGGAAGAGCTGAAAATTGAAGATAGAACATAGACCATCCTTGAGGTCAAGAGAGTTTTGAAAAAGAGAGGATTGATGCTTCAGTTGGAAGAAAAGGTTCAGGTCATGGACCTAGGGGTACAAAGATTTTTTAGTAATATTGAGGCTCTACAGAAGAAAGTTCTTCCTGTTCTGAAGGTAATTAATGACAAATTGATGAGATTCCCAGACTACAAAAAGAGACTGGCCGATGTGGCTAAGGATAGTTCAAATTTTTCAAGAATTCAAGGCAGCATCACTGACAAGGCATTTCTAGATGCTCTTAAGTGGGACATCAGTATTCAACATGAGATTCGATACATCTTCATCACCAAACCTACCTTCGCCAAGTACACAGAAATGGAGGAAGTTTATCGAAGGCTACTCAAAGTCAACGTTCCCATTCATCTTCGATGGGAAGAAATCTGTGATCTGATCGAGTAATAGATGAGCTGTCCCATCCCAATCATTTATCCAGTCAGATGAGGTCGTGCAGAGGCCTCACCAATGGTCCACCCAGAAAACAACATGCAGTTGTGACACATCATCAAGCAGTTCCTAGATTTCTTTAATTTGTTAAGTTAATTAGGCTAAAAATAGATTTACCACATCCTGATCTTTGATGACAGGATTGTTTGTAATTTTGGGTTATAAATACTTCATCTTTCAAAGTATTGAGGGTTGTTGATTTTCACGCCCTGCAAGCTATCGGACTGTAATATTTTTGAAGAGATATTCCATTAATACAAAGAGGCATTTTACAGGATTCTTGCGTGTATTCACTGGTGATATTTTTCTCTCCAAGTTAAATGTTATTCTCGCTTTGTTATCACATTGTTTTCTAAATCTAATCTTTGGAAGTAACGAACGTTGTAGGATTTATCTCGTATACCCTGTTTCTGACTTCAAAGATTTTAGTGTTTTATCTTCTCATTTTACAATAAAGAAATTCTTAACTGCTTCTTTGTTGTAATTGTCTTTCTCATCTTTTCTGTTATTCCTCATTTWTGCTACTAAAGAATCYARTGATTATATTATCTCKCCCTRTGAAAGGTTTCYTTGTTTTTCTGGTTTGGATTTCATTTTTAYGACACARACCCCATAGCCCAATGGATGTGTAAACTATCTCAGCCAACTCGACAAACACTACGACAACAAAACCAACTTATTTATTTACCTAGCCTAATATTTAAAAAAAAATGAAACATATCTAAATCATATAGAGATATCCCTCTCTGAAGTTGGAAGGGCTAGATCCCAGCTTCAAAAGCGGTTGGATAAAGTTACCTCTCGTAGATTTCTTCTTTCTAACAACCTCTAGGAAATCTAGAGAGTGCTAACATAGTGGCGACTCCACTGGGGAATGAAGATAACTAAAAATTTATAACCTCACGTTTTCTTTTCCCTAGAAGAAAAGTTTGTTCCTGAAATATTGCAAATCTGAGAAGAAAGTAATGTTTAGAGGTTGATTAAAATTTGTACATATTATTTTCAGACTCGTAAAACTAAAAAGTATATATATAAAAATCAAAAAAAAATTTGGCTCCCAAGAAAGTTTATACTCGATTTCATCTAGACCCAGAACCTGCGATAGTAACAGATAATCCAGAAAAGTTGCTTAGGGAAAAATCCATTTCTGAAGGTTCAGTAAGTCATACCCCCTTTCATAAGTCCCTTTCATTTTCAGGTGAGCTTGTTACCTTTCAAAACCCTGACTTTGACACCCTTTCTGAACAAAGCCTGGTTAGAACAAGATCTGATAGTTTTGTGACTGAAATCATTTTGCACCCAACAGTTTTGCAACCCCGGACTCTTGAAGTTCTATCTCCCACTGCTAAATCGCAAACCACTCACTCGGTGCTAGTCAGTCCCTCCTCGTCCTCATCTTCGATTGCTACCTCGCCTATCATCTAGTTGTTTATCCCACCTCTTCCACCTATCATTTCAGCCAGATACACTCCCTTGGTGTTGGCTGCACCTCTTCATGCTATGCCCCAAGACTATAAAATGAGACTCCCACTGTTCTATGGAATAGGACCTTTGAACGCCCAACAACACGTTGATAAAATGAATGATTATTTTGACCTGCAGGAAGTAGATGAGGCTGACGTTCAACTGAGATTGTTTGCCCAAAGTTTGACAGGTGACGTTAAGAAATGGTATAAAGGTTTACATGCCGCCTCTGTCCTTGACCTTACCGCATTTCAAAGGAGTTTTCTAAATAGATGGGAGGTAAAGAAAAAACCTCTCAAAATATTGTCAAAATATGAAAATATCAGAAGAAATCAAGGTGAGACAGTACAAGATTACTGCACCCATTTCAACAACCTGTACAATGCAATTCTAGCCGAAATCAAACCTCCATAGGGTTTGGCATTGATAAAATTCCCTGATGGTTTTGACGTCGATATTTCATACCAACTAAGGTAAAGAAATTCTACCACCCTGGAGGACATGTAGAAAAGCGCAATAAGTGTGGAGGCCAATTTGTTGGCAAAAAGGGAACGACAGAGGTTAGAGAGGAGAGTCACAATTAAAGAGGAATCTTCCACATCAACCTCTGATTCCAAATTGGATTCCTTGGCTAGAGAAATGGAAAGAATGATGGAAAGACTTACTGTATCAGAAAGAAATCCTCCGAGAGAAAACCCATCAGCTCCTCAAGTTCGGAATCCTAACTTCAGAAGAAACCCTCCTCAAATCATATAGAGAGATCCTAGGGATCAAAGAGAGCAGAGAGGTCCAGATCAATAGATCAGACCTCCCCTACAAGAGAATTATGCTGAGGAAGGAGAGGAAGTGATTGAGGAACTAGAGGATACTCATATAAATCTCATGGGTATTCACGATAACGAAGCTATTTTCCTTACCCAACAAGAGAAAGAACTTTTTCTTCTCAATCAAACTAAATAAAGTGAAGAAGATGAAGATGCTGAACAACAGGCATTCAAAAATTCCATTTTGGAGGTACACTGGTAGTACAATATGCGAAGTAAAAAGACAGAAGGAAGTTCCCCAAAAAATATGATTGAAATAAAGAAGTTAGTCGAAACCAAAAAAGCCTCTGAGCCATTTGCTGAGAAGATTCTTGAGAAACGATATGTCGAAGTTCCAGCAAAAAGAAACCTTACTATTCTGAAAAGATCGTCCCAGCCTGAGGTTTCATCAATTAATCAACCAAGTACTTCTGGCCAGAAGAATGTGGTAGACAAACCATAATTGATGAGCCAAAGCAGAGCCCCTACACCTTTCAGCCTCAGAGGGGAATTAGCCAAAGTAAAAATTCCCATTCCACTTTCTGAGTTGATGAAAAAAGACGCTTATCGTTCACAAGTGATTAAAGAACTGACCATTGAATCTGATATGCATACAAAGGCCTTAACCGTTGGATCGACGAAGTATTCAGACACTGTGAACCTTACTGATGATCAACCTGAACTTCTGTTCAGACCTGAAGTGGATGGCCAAGCCGCTAATGGTGATGTCGTTCCTTTTTAAATCAGTCTAAATATACATGACCTGATCTTGCATAATGCTATTCTAGATTCAGGTGCTTCCCATAATCTGATGCCTAAAGAAATGATGGAGAAAATGGGACTGGAGGTCACCAGACCTTACAAGGATTTACACTCATTTGACTCCAGCAAAGTTAGATGTATTGGTTTGATCAAGGATCTGTGTATCACCTTGGTTCAGATTCCTGCAAAGAGCATGGTCATGGATGTGGTAGTTGCAGACATCCCCCGGAAGTATGGAATGTTTTTATCCCAGTATTGGGGGGCTAAGTTGAGAGGCACCCTGTAGCCGGATATGTCGTATGCCACTGTCCCAGTTTTCGGGCAACAAAGAAGGATGTACAGAGAAACATTGATGAAATACATGGTCAGTAGCCAAGAAAAACCACACAACTATCCTCTTTACTCTGCACATTCTGACTTGGATTCTTTTATCCTATATAACGATGGTGACACGGGAGAGCAAATCACTCAACTGGGAGAAGATACATCTGGTCTGGATGAAGGCCAAGAAATCATCAAGGTAGAAAGAAAGAGAAGCGTGATAACTGAAGAATTATCGGCAAATTTCTGGAGCATGGATTTTGATGGAGCCGTAAGCAAAGAAGGAGCTAGAGCCAGAGTTTGGTTGCACAATCACAGATCCAGGTATTCAAAAAACCATTCTTACAAATTAAATTTCCAATGCACTAACAATATCATCGAGTATGAAGCCTTGATGCTTGGTATGAAACTTGTGAAAAGAGTCGGTGCCAAATAGATTATGGTAAGAGGTGATTCTGAGTTAATAATCAAGAAAATTAAAGGTGAGTATGTTGCGAAATATCCGCGTCTTAGAACTTATAGGAATGTTGTTCTCGATGCCCTTAGATGTTTCACTGAAGTTGATTTGCAGGTAATGCCTAGGGGACAAAACATTTTGGCAGATGGATTGGCTACGTCAGCAGCCACATGTAAGATTCATTTTCGTTCGACTCGGCCATACATGGTAGAGGTGAAGTGCAGACCAACTGTTCCCGACAACATCAGGTACTGGCAGGTATTTGGTAATGATGATCAAATTGAAGACTTTTTGCAGTGTAAAAATGATTTTGAATGTACAAATATAGATTTGGAGAACGAAGATGAAAATGTAAAAAGATCTGATTTTGAAAATGATAGTGTAAATAGCGTAGATTCAGGAGAGTTAGGCGATGATGAGATGGAGACCGATATTTTGCATTTGAAAAGTAATGTTTTACCTAGGGGTTTAGTTCCTTTAGAGGACTTGTTTGATTTTAATGATGTATCCAGAAAACCGAAAATTGAAGCCAGTGGACAAGAAGTAGAAGATTGTAATATAGGGACAGAAGAGAAACCCATGATGGTCAAATTGTCAAAATCATTACCCCCTGAGAAAAAACTCAAATACATTGAGCTATTCAAGGAATATTTAGATGTGTTTGCCTGGGGTTATGAGGACTTGAAAGCTTATGATACCAACATCATACAACATAGGATTCCAATAAAAGAAGATCAAAAACCGTTCAGACATAAACTTAGGAGAATCAATCCCAAGTTACTCCCCCCGATAGAAAAGGAAATAAAAAAAATGTACGATGCCAAAATCATAGTCCCGTTACAGTTTTCCAAATGGGTCTCAAATTTGGTCCCAACATGTAAGAAATCTAGAGAAATCAGGCTTTGCATTGATTTCCGAAATCTGAATAAGGTATCCCTGAAAGACAATTACCCCTTGCCAAAAATGGACCACATACTACAAAGGGTAGTCAGATCCAGTCGAATCTCTTTGTTGGATGGGTTCTCGAGTTATAATTAGGTCCTTGTTCACCCAGATGACCAAGACAAAACCGCTTTCACTACACCATGGGGTACTTTCATGTATGTGAAAATGCCTTTCGGTTTGATGAACGTTGGAGCCACTTTCCAGAGAGCGATGGACATCGCCTTTGTGGAAGAATTAGGTAAATTTATTGTCATCTATCTAGACAATGTAACTGTGTTTTACCAATCTGATGATGAGCACCTGCGACACCTCAGACGAGTCTTTGAGAAATGCAGGAGATTTGGGATTTCTTTAAATCCTAAGAAGAGCCTTTTCGGACTAGAGGAAGGAAAACTGCTAGGGCATATAATCTCTAAGGACGGAATCAAAATAGACCCCAGCAGAATCGAAGCCATACAGAAATTAGAACACCCAAGAAACATCAAATAATTACAGTCTTTTATCAAAAAAATAAACTTTCTACGAAGATTCATACCCAATCTGGCTGAGCTCCTCAGAAACATTACAAATATGTTAAAAAAGGATGTAAAAATAAAATGGGACACCTAATCCAGGCAGTCTTTCGAACAAGTCAAACGAGCACTCACACAGGCCCCCGTCTTGATCAGTCCTAATTTTACCAAAGATTTCTATATTTTTTCTTTTTCCACTGAACATACCATTGCAACAGTACTACTACAGAAAAAAAAAGCAAAGGGTATGAACAACCCATAGCCTTTTTCAGTAAAGATTTAAGAGATGTTGCTTTGAATTATAAAATAATGGAGAAACAAGCTTTTGCCTTGGTAAAAGCCATAAAAGATTTTAGAGTATACATTCTCCATTCCCACACCATTGCATATGTTCTGAATGCGGTAGTAAAAGACATTTTGACCCAAGATAATCCGGATGGAAGAAGAGGAAAATGGATTGCTGTCATTTTAGAATATGACATAGAGATTAAGCCTACGAAGCTAATTAAAGGTCAAGCTCTAGAAAAATTAATTTCTGAATCAAATTTCCATGCTCTTGACATTAATTTCTTAGCTGCAGCAGATGAACGGGTTGAGCCGGTGAATCCAAGCATGAGAGAGGTATTTCTCAACTCTTCATGGTACGTAGACCTAATATTTGTTTTGCAAAATTTACAATCCCCCCTTGGTCTGACTAAGACTAAAGCTAGGTTTTTGAAGTTGAAAGCATTAAAATTTTGCATTCTAGAAGGAAATATGTATTGGAAATATCCTGTAGGTATTCTATTAAATTGTCTATTGAAAGATGAAGATGATAAAGTATTACGAGAGTTTCATGCAGGAGATTGTGGTGGTCATCTGCACTTGAAGGCTACAGCCAACAAAATCCTCAGAGTTGGATTCTATTGGCCCACCTTATTTGTTGATGTACATCATAAAGTGACTTCATGTCATCAATGTCAGCTGTTTGAAGGCAAAAGGAAACTCCTTCCTCCACCCCTGAAACTGATCTCAGTTGAAGCCCCTTTCCAGCAATGGGAATTGGACTTCATTGGAGAAATACACCCCCCTTCTTCAAGCCAGCACAGGTGGATTCTTACTGCCACAGATTATTTTACAAAATGGATCGAAGCAGTACCAAGCAGGCAAGCCACTGATTCTGTCATTATTAAATTTCTTAAAAATAATATCTTGTCTCGCTTTAGATGTCCTAGAAAGATTATAACTGATAATGCAGCTGCTTTTTGATCAAAGAAACTCATAGATTTCTGTAACCAGTATCATATTGGTTTGGGACATTCCACAACTTACTACCCTCAGGGGAATGGGATGGCAGAATCCTCAAACAAAACCCTAGTAAACATCATCAAGAAGACGTTGTAGGAAAACAAGAAGTTGTGGCATAACAAGTTGGTTTTCGCATTATGGGTTGATAGACTGACCACCAAAAGGTCAATCGGTATGTCACCATATCAGCTGGTCTATGGCACAGAAGCAATTTTTCCCACTTCCTTAGGAGTCCCTGTTATGAAATTGCTTCAAGACATACAAGCCGAACCAAACGAATCAGAAAGAAGGATCAATCAGATGATCCATTTGCAGTAGTCTAGGGAAGAGGTATTCAACAAGAGCTAGGTAGTCCAAGAAAGCATCAAGAAGATTTTTGACAAAATAACCAAGGAAGATGATTTTTAGCTAGGAGATTTGGTGCTGAGATGGGATGCCCGAAATGAAGACAAGGGAAAGCATGGAAAATTTGATAGTCTGTGGAAGGGACCATACATGATTCAAGCATTCAGAGGAAATAACACTTTCTTGCTAAACAACGCTAATGGGACAGATCTGCCAGGAGGACCTGTAAATGGCAGAATGCTGAAGCATTATTTACCGCCTCAGTAGAGACTCGAGGTTACACTCTCCATTGTACATACCATCTTTATTTTTCACCTACATTTTCTGAGTGAATAACTTTAGTCAGTTGGTTGAATCTCGAAGAGAAGGCCCTAAGCCGCTAACCACTGTTTTTCCATTTTTCGAGAATAAAACCAATCAATCAACGAAGGCGACTAGGAAAACATTTTTAGAACATTAGGAACCAGGATTCTTGGCACTTCACAAGGAAAGTACCATCCCCAGGTGGAGCCACTGTTATCACCCTATAAGTTATAGGATCAACTGGTGACTGGAATATTATCTCTCTCTAGTGTTTTTGTTGACAAATGATTTTTCATTCTGCAAATAATTTGAAAAGAAAAGAAAAAGAAAAGAAAGAAAAGAAAAAAGAAAAGAAAGAAAAGAAAAAGAAAAGAAAGAAAAGAAAAAGAAAAAGAAAGAAAAGAAAAAAGAAAAAAAAGAAAAGAGGGCGTAAAAGAATTTCAATAAAGTCCCATGCAATAAAAGTAACTTGGTCCATACCTTTCAAGCATGGCCATGTTCTTTTTTAAATTGATGTTGATAGGGTTAGTGAATAAGTTTGGCTAAACCGTTCAATCTTAGCCAAAGTATCTAGGTTAGATTAGTGAATAAATCTGCCCAGACTGTCTAATCTTGGTCAGATAGCCCCATGGTAGAGTAAGTTCTTAGCCCAACAGTCTAATCTGGGTTAATTGTCATAGGAAGCTAGGTTAGAATATAGGCTAGTTTCTCTACTTCAATAAAACCAGCTGGATGATCAATGTTCCACCATGTTTCCGATGCTTAAAATGGTGTTTGTCTAGCCCCGTGGTGGTGTATACATGAAAAGCCTTGGGAAAAAACCCGTGAAATGCGCTTATCCTAAGTTCTTCGGTGCATGTATTATCCGCACCTTCACTTATGCTCCGCTCATATATCAATGGTTCAAATAGTTACACCCAGATCTACGGTGGTCATATTTTTCCGGACCCCCCCGACCATTCTATCTTTAATGGAGGGAGGGGGGTCTAGAATCACTGATAATACATGCGCACATATGGATGGCCCAAGTTTAAGCACACGGATCTATGGTCTATATTGGATTCCGGACCCCCCCCCATCCGTTCTATATTTAATGGGGGGGGGGGGGGTCCGGAATGTGTGATAAAGGACATGCATAGATTTGCGGTCAAAAGGCCAGTGCACAGATCAACGGCTCAAGGGGTTTTTCGGACCCCCCCCGATTGATCTGCCTTTAACTGAGGGGGGGGGGGTCCGGAATGGAATCTTTCCTCTGGTGGGCCCCTATCTATATGTGGCATGAATCTACCGGTCCCGAGTCCCACCACCTCCTACTGTCTGACATACATTCGTCACCTCTTGACGTCATCATCCACCTTTCCAAAAGAGTCACATCCAATAATTTCTGTCAGTACTTTCCCCCATTCACTCGTGGCAAGCCACCTCACCACGATTTTCACCCCAATCGGTAGCCTCCACTTCACCCATCCGTATTCCTGAGTCACTGTCACCTTCCATCTCACGCTCTAAGTGATCTGTTGGCCATTTATTACTGGATAACCTATCCGTTAACCAGATGACCTATCCCCCGTGCCCAATGGACACCTATTTACTCAAAACTACCCTCACTCCTCTTTCTTTCACCATTTACCCACTCATCGTGCCAGATAATTTTACACCATTTTTCTCCGTTTCAGTCAGTCGCCCCCATCTAAAGTCGTCCCCACTAACGTGGTTTTTTTGCAGGTACTGTTACAGTAATGGCGCCAAAGTCAAAACAAGCAGAAGGAGAGGAGAATCTATTTCTCCTGCCTCCTGGCAACCTCGACAGCATTCCACTAGCCGATAAAGATCACTTAATTACATATACAAAGTGTGATTTTGATTTTGCGGACCATCAGTTGTGGATCAAAGAAGTCTTCCTGGACTAGAGTGATGAAATTGGACTATGGGAGTCCAACCTACTCATGTATCGCTTTCCTCAGATTCACCCTTTTCCAGAGTTTTCCCTCAATTTCCAAGCCCACTACATTCCCGAGCAAAGAGCCATCGTTTCCTCATCTGGAGAAGTTCTTTTCCTCATCACGCTTGAAACCATCGACCAAATGACGAAAATATCTGGAGCTGACTCTGCATCACCTTTTAACCTTGAAATTCTCATAGAATTATACCAGAAGATGACTTTCCCTCAAAGAGCTCAAATATTTGATCTTTTCCTCCCACCATCCACTCAATTCCCCGCTACAAATCAACCTTATCATTCTTCCATGTTTTCGACCAAAGGAAACCAGATTATCTCGTCCCTATGCGCCTTGTTGGGTTATTATTTGGATCAGTGGGTAGATGAACCCATTCTGGGATTTTTGTCCATTTTCTCCACCGATGAGAAGCCCACTACCCAGTTCGACTTTAGAATGTTCCTGGCGAACAATATTCACGAACAGTATGTCAATTTCGTCATGGAAGGCATGTTCCGGTATTCTTCAATACTGGCGTACTTGTTCATTTTCTTCCAAGTGGAAAAATTTTCTTTTTCCATGTAGAAGATGGACGGAGATGGTAGACCCCAGGCAGTAACTGCATGGACCTCCTTGCTCAAGCATAATTCCACAAAATTCAGTTTCAAGCAGTTCATCAAGAAATTCTATCACCCAGTGGTAAGTATGCTTAGTGGCAGGCCCGAACCTAGGATTAATGATGAAGTTCAGAGGATCCTGCATTTCTCAGATCACACCAAGACTGGTGATTGGTATTTATACCAAAATCACATTTTGATCAGAGTATATGGGTGAAAGTTGGCCCTGTATAAGCTGCCTAAAAACCTGCCTATCAGAATTTTTGCTCTGGAGTACATAAGGCAGATGATAAACTCTGATGATATTCACTTTGTGTCTCTAAAGAAAAAGAAACAACTCATAATCAAAGGGCAGATTGGATCTTTCATCTGCAACAATCGAGGCGCCAGAGAGGAAGTAGACAAGATGCTGAAGGAATGAATTTCGTCATGAGTTTCACATGGAACTACGATCCATGCAGGATTATCTCCAAGATGAGGGTGAAAAATAAGAATATCCCGTATGTCCACAAATCTAGGCTCGAAGTCGAGAAATTCGCAAACCAGACAGAATGGGAACCAAACACTTTGGTTGAAGCAGACAACAGGATACCCTGACCATTGTATCACAAACAAACACCCCATAGGTTCCGAAAGAGAAAAGGGCTAGGTAAGATTTGTCACCGCCTGTCATTGAAGTATCGTCAGAAGAATTCCAACTGCATACCAAGAGGCCTAAAACTAGTTCATCTCCCAACCCGACTGGGGAAAAGGAGGTTCCATCTACTACAGTGACGAAGGTTGATAGGCTGCCCCTCAGTGAAATCCTACTTCATATCATAACCTCAGTGTTGCCGAAGAAATCTATAGATACTCCATCAACCACCCAGCCAGGCAAGATAGGACCGAAGCTGAGCATCTTTGGGAAATATGATCTGATTAAGAAAATGAATCAGACTCTGACCAGCAGCACTTGCGCTTAGTTCTGGAAGAAGACGTCAACTACACAACATAGGATGCCATTGACATTTGACACTGAGAAGGGCAGAATGCATATGGCATTCCTCCAAGCACAGGTTCTAGATCCAAAGGTAATCATTGATTACAAAAGGGCCACTTTTGAATTCCAGACTAAGTATGTGCATCCGGCCGATCCGATGGATCTGCACAAGCAAACAAGAGAAATGGTTTTCTATATGATGGCACATGCTTCCACTACTGCGTCCAAATTGCAAGTGTCCCTGAAATATGTCCAAACTGACACAACCGCACCCTCAGGTACGCCGCTCACAGGACCTTCTTCTCTCTTGGCCCGAAGAACCAAAAAATCTCTTCTGATCCCTTATCGGGACTTTCCAACACCCACAAAACTCTCCTTATGATCTCCCTACTCCAAATCGGGAAATCGGACTTCGCAAGATCGAGAGTCCTGAAGTCACAAATTCGGGTCTCACAAATCCCCAAAACCCGATGTGGTTAAATGCTAGATTTTTTTTTTTCTATCGGGAATCCTCCCGTCGGGAAATCGACACTTACGGTGTTGCAAACAATTTTTCCCATAGATCCCTGACTCCCGATATGGGATGGCACCTCTCTCCACTCCTTAGCCCTTCCGCTAAACTCCTTTTCCAAGCGACCTGCTAGTCCACGAGACCACAGTCCTTTTCCCTGTCGGAGTTTCGGAGTTCGCGGGTTTGAAGTGTTTAGAACTTACGTTCTTAGGATCTCCGATCCTCCGATCCCCGATGCCACTTGGTGTTGAGTCCTGCGAGGGTTAACCCTTTGACACCTGTCCTCCCTCGGTGTATCGGAGTTCACAAGTTCGCGAATCCGGATACCAAGAATTCCAAGACTCACACTTTCCCGAATCCCGATGCCAAATTTCCACTTGTCCCCTTGTCCGATGCTTATGGCCTACACTCCTGTGGCGATTAGAAAATCGTGTATCGTGATATCGTGATTCCAGTTACACTCGTTCACAGACCTCTCCAAGTCCCGAAACCCGATGCACGTGAGAGTCGATCCTTCCACGTCACCACTTTCTCGTCACTATATTGGACATCGTGAGATCGCGATTCCTGTGACCATGATTTCTTCACTTCTAGCATTCTTGATGAGTTGAACCCCGACTCCTCTCTTGATGCCTGACGCGTGTCCTGCCGGGATCAATGGCTAGGATCTCTTCCGGTATTTTGAGACTAAAAAGACCTCGATTCTCTTGACTTGTAAAACCTCGATGCCTCCAATACCCCGATGACTCCAATGGGATTTAAGACCCGGTGCAACTTTCATCGGATCTGACGACTAGCGGTCTTTCACAAGTTCCTTCCACGAATCTCGACCGTCAATTTCTTCCCCCTTGAGGATTTCTTGGCACGGAAATCTCTGGTGCAACCTTTCAAAAATTCTGAAGGCCTTTTCTCCTCCTGAGCTTTCTTCAGCTTCTCAGTCTTCTTATCAAGAAGAACCCTTTGCTCACACTCCTTGCGGAAATCCTGCGAACATTCATGAGCATAGCATCAACACATACACAGAGAGAGAAACATAAAACCATGAATCTGAATCAATTCCTTCTATTAATTCCAGATCTGTACATGGATGTTCTTCTACAGCTCCCTGCTACACTCCTATGCTCTTCCTGCTTCTGAATTATGTTGGCTAATGTTACAATGTGAAAATGAGGGTGTCTATATCTGTTTTCCCTCCTTCCATCTAAAACTGTCTAATCTGGAAAAAAAAATTCTATCTACCTGCATTAACTAGATTAAATGCCTCCTATCTACTAAGGACGAGAGCGTATCGCTCAAGGTCCAATACAATATACAAAGGTGCTCCTTCATAAATGGTTCATTGAAGGTTTTGCGCATCATTTCCAAAAAGTTTTCAAAGCAATATGTCATGTGTTAAAAACACATGCGTTGGCTCCACACTCACTTTGGTAATTGCAATGCTCCTGCATCATACTCCCTTGCTTGAAAACTTTCATGGGCTCCTGTCCATGAGCTCCTGTACGGTCTGCCCATGGTTTTGAATATCTGATCTAGTCTCCCAGCTGGCATCTTCCACTGGATGGCCCTTCCATTTGACTAGATACTCACAATACTCCTTCCTCCTGGTCTTTTTATTCGCTCGTTTGTCCAGTATCCGCTCCATCTGCGGATTTTCTGCAACCGACATCTACTTCTGCCACTGGACCCCTGGCTGCTCATCACTTTCTGCTCCTGTTTCCTCAACCTTATATGGATATAAGTCTGAGACATTGAATGTCGGAGATATCCCGATTTCATCCGGCAACTCAATTTCATAAGCATTTTCTCCCAACTTCCTCAAGACCTTACATGGCCCAATTTTCTTCATCTTTAGTTTATTGTATGTTCCCCTTGGGAACCTTTCTTTCCTCAAATGTGCCAAAACTAAATCACCAACTTCGAACTGAAGTTGTCTCTTCCATTGATCGGCTCTACGCTTATATTCTTGATTTTATTTCATCAGTCACTCCTTCACCTGGTCGTGAAGTTCTTTCATTGCCTCTGCGAATTCTTCATTGCTTGCACCCTTAGTTACCATATGTTCCGAATCCCTTAGCTCTGAAACTCCTCTCGGCTACCTGCCATATGCGATCTGAAATGGACTTCTTCCTGTGCTCCTGTTCATTGAGTCGTTGTATGCGAACTCTGCCTGTGGAAATACATTGTCCCAACTGCTATGGTTCTCCGTCACCAAGCTTCTTAGCAAGTCTCCTAGACTTTTGTTCACCACTTCTTTTTGCCCATCCGTCTGTGGATGATAGGCAGAACTAAACATCAAGTTAGTCCCCATCTTCTTCCAAAGTGTCCTCCAGAGATGTCCAATGAATTTTGTGTCACTGTCTGAAACTATACTTCTGGGTAAACCATGAAGTCTAACGACCTCCTTGAAAAACAGATTTGTGATATGAGTCGCATCGCTGGTTTTCTGGCATGGAATAAAATGTGCCATTTTGGAAAACCTATCGACTATCACAAAGAATGAATCATGTCCTCTTTGCGTCCTTGGCAATCCCAACATGAAATCCATGCTGATTTCATCCCACGGTCTCTTGGGTATGGGTAATGGTTGATAGAATCCCGCATTCTACTTCCTGCCCTTCAAATGCTGGAAAATTCTACATCTGTCAACAAACCTCTTGACTTCTGACCGCATCCCTGGCCAAAAGTATGATTCGCTCAGCTTTGCAAAGGTCTTGTCATGACCAAAATGTCCTGCCAAGCCTCCGCTATGTTTTTCCTTTAACAGATTCTCCCTCATGGTGCAATTTGGAATGCATAGTTGATTGCCTTTGAATAACAACCCGTCCTGGATCACATACTCTATCCACTGACTTCGGTCTCTGAGAACTGGGTTCTCAGCTACTCCATATGCTTCACTGAACTCCTGATCAGCTGCATACATGTCCTTAAGATCATCAAAGCCTAAAGTCTTGACTTTGAACTCCTGCAACAGCAAACATTTCCTCTTATTCAATTTCTCCTGTTGAGTTACATACTGCAATGCATGGTTATCACTATATAAAATAAATTCTCTCGGAATCAAATAGTGTCTCCATTTCTTCAATGCTTGTATGATGGCATAGAATTCCTTATCATACGTGGAGTATTTCTCCCTTTCCTCATTCAACTTCTCACTGAAATATGCAATTGGTCTGTCATCCTGACTCAAGACCGCTCCTATGGCAAAGCCACTCGCGTCACATTTCACCTAAAACGTCTTTTTGAAGTTCGGCAACACCAAAACCAGTTGTTCCGTGATCTTCTATTTCAACAGATTGAAACTTTTCTCCGCCTCTTCAGTCCAATGAAAAGATTTATGTCTTTTCCTGAATGTATCCATCATCGCTGCACTAATCCCACTGAAATTTTTGATGAACTTCCTATAGAAACTAGCCAATCCATGAAAACTTCTCACCTCGAAAACATTTCTTGGTGATGGCCAATTTTTAATTACCTCTACCTTACCTGGATCCATCTTCAATTTATTCATCGATATGACAAATCCCAAGTAAATGAGTTATGTCTTCATAAAAGAAGATTTCCTCATGTTGACCAATAGCTTCTCCTGCTGTAGCTTCTTCATTACTGCAGCTAAATGATTCAGATGTTCTGCTTTTGTTTTTCTGAAAATCAATATGTCATCCAGATACAAAATGACAAACTTCCCAATGAATTCCTTCAGGACTTCATTCATCAACCTCATAAAGGTACTTGGCACATTTGTCAAGACAAACGGTATGACTAGCCATTCGTATAGCCCTTCGTTGGTTTTGAAGGCTGTCTTCCACTGATCGCCTTCCCTCATGCGAATCTGATGATATCTGCTCTTCAGATCAACCTTTGAAAAAAAAAATTCTCCGCTCAAACATTCCATCAAGTCGTCCATCTGTGGAAATGGAAACCTGTACCTGATGGTTATATTGTTAATGGCTCTAGAATCAGTGCACATTCTCCAGCCTCCATCTTTCTTTGGGCTGAGTACCGTTGGAACGACACATGGACTCAAACTTTCCCTAACCAATCTCTTGTCCAACAACTCCTGGACCGCTTCTTGACCTCCTCATTCTCTTGAGGCGTCAACCTGTACGCAGCCTTATTCGGCAAACTAGCTCCTGGTATGAGGTCTATATGGTGACTTACGCTCCTCATCAGCAGCAACGAATGAGGTAATTCGTCTACCACGATGTCAGCGAACTCTTCCATTAGTTCCTGAATTTCTTCCACCAAATTGTCCGCTCTTGTGCTGGTCAAAACGACTTTGGGTTTTCTGACCACAAAGAATTGTCGATCTTCTTTCTTCTTCACCTCCGTAAGAAGCTCCTTCCCACTCATGAGAAGTACAGTATTTCTCACTTCTGGTTTTACTTCTTTATCTTTTATTGGAAGCAACATATGTGTCCTCCCATTCTTCTCTAAAGTATATGTATTCATCTTCCCATCATGAACTATGTTCCTGTCATATTGCCATGGTCTGCCCAACAATAAATGACATACATCCATAGGGATAACATCACAGAGTATTTTATCATTATACCCTCCTATTTTGAATTCAACTAAACACTGTTTAGTGACATTTACCTGATGTCCCTTCTGTAGCCATGAAACTTTATATGGACTCGGATGATCAATCATCTCCAACTCTAGTTTCTCCACCATCTCGGTTGAAATGAGATTATCTGTGCTCCCGCTGTCCACAATAACCTTGCACACCCTGTCTTTGGTCTTGCAAGCAAAACTGAAAAGTCAGTTTCTTTGAACTATGTCCTCCACCTCCTTCTCGGGTGTCAAAAGGACCTTTCACATCATAAGTGATCTTCCGCCTTCAGCGTCTTCTGCTTCAACATCCCGCCTCTGTGCTTCGGTGATGTGAGCTTCTCCAACATCCTTCTTTTTCTTTGGACACTCATAAGATTTGTGCCCATTCTTTCCACATGTGAAGCATGTGATGACTCCACCTTTGCCTCTTCCTCTACCTCTGGTACGAGGAAATGTGTTATTATCAACGTATCCTTCGTTCTGCTCTGTATGCTGCCCTCACTGTTCAACATCCTGGCCTCGCTGAGAACTTCCACCTCTTTCGGTCCTAGTCTGAGTCTTCTTCCAGTCGTTCTTGGATTTCTGGAATTTATCTTGGGCAACCGATTTACCCTTGGGCTGACTCCTGCCTCGGCCTCGCTATCCTTTCTTACGGCTCAGCTTATCTTCATCTTTCAAAGCCATTTGATACACATCCTCCACCATTTGGATGGTTGCCATACTCATCTCGTCCTGGATATCATATCTCAAGCCATTCATATACCTGACAACTTTTTCATCATCGCTCTCCCGATGACCTGCTCTAATATTCAGCCTATAGAATTCCTCAGTATACTCCTTCACGATCATCAACTTCTATCTCAGGTTCTGCATCCTCCTAAACAGAGTGATTTGATAATGTCTTGGAATGAACTTTGCCTTCATTTTTGCAATCATTCGATCCCAGCTTTTAATCTTCTACTTACCTTTGCAGCGTCTTTCTGCCTGAATCTCGTCCCACCATAATGTTGCATGTCCTTTTAATCTCATGACAGCATGCCTGACCTTCTTATCCTCTTCGACCTCTTCATAATCGAAGTAGGTGTCAAGAGCTCTAATCCAGTCTAGAATCTCTTCTGCGTCCAGATTCCCTTCATAAGCTGGAATGTCCATCTTTGTTTTTGAACTCATCCGGACGACATCTTTAATTAATCGCTCATTGGCTGCATCTTCGGCTACAACTTCTTCTTGTTGTTCATCTTCAACTTCGCCTTCGGAGTCACTCATATCTCCAACACTGGTTGTGCGTCTTTGTGCTACCTCCATATCTTCTAGTCTCACTCGAAGATCACATATATGTCTCTCCATTTCTGGATTTTGTGCTTGTCTCCCTCTTCTTCTCTAGTTCTCCCTATCCTCTAGATCGGGTGATTGTCTTTCTATCCTCGGCGGCATGGTGAAATTTTCTTTTCTTCTCTGCTATAGAAAGAAAAGAAGCTTTTCTGAGCTCTGATACCACTCTGACGCAACCGCACCCTCAGGTACGTCGCTCACAGGACCTTCTTCTCTCTTGGCTCAAAGAACCGAAAAAGCTCTTATGATCCCTTATCGGGACTTTCCAACACCCACATAACTCTCCTTATGATCTCACTACTCCAAATTGGGAAATCGCACTTCGCAAGATCGCGAGTCCTGAAGTCACAGGTTTAGGTCTCACAAATCCCCGAAACCCGATGTGGTTAAATGCTATCTTTTTTTTTTTCCTATCGGGAATCCTCCCGTCGGGAAATTGGCACTTATGGTGTTGCACACAATTTTCCCCACAGATCCCTGACTCCCAATATACAATGGCACCTCTCTCCACTCCATAGCCCTTCCACTAAACTCCTTTTCCAAGTGACCTACTAGTCCACGAGACCACGGTCCTTTTCCCTGTCGGAGTTTCGGACTTCGCGGGTTTGAAGTGTTTAGAACTTACATTCTCAGGATCTTCGATCCTCTGATCCTCGATGCCACTTCGTGTTGACTCCTACGAGGGTTGACCCTTTGACACCTATCCTCCCTCGGTCTATCGGAGTTCACGAGTTCGCGAATCCGGATACCAAGAATTCCAGGACTCACACTTTCCCAAATCCCGACGCCAAATTTCCACTTGTCCCCTTGTCCGATGCTTACAGCCTACACTCCTGTGGCGATCGGGAAATTGCGTATCGTGATATCACAATTCCAGTTACACTCGTTCATAGACCTCTCCAAGTCCCGAACCCCGATGCACGTGAGATTCGATCCTTCCACATCACCACTTTCGCGTCGCTATATCGGACATCGCGAGATTGCGATTCCTGTGACCGTGATTTCTTCACTTTCAGAATTCCCGATGAGTTGAACCCCGACTCCTCTCTTGATGCTTGACGCATGTCCTGCCGGGATCAACGGCTAGGATCTCTTCTGGTATTTAAAGACTAAAAAGACCTCGATTCTCTTGACTTGTAAAACCCCGATGCCTCCAATACCCTGATGACTCCAGTGGGATTTAAGACCCAGTGCAGCTTTCGTCGGATCTTATGACTGGTGGTCTTTCGCAAGTTCCTTGCACGAATCTCGACCATTGATTTCTTCCCCCTTGAGGATTTCTTGGCACGGAAATCTCTGGTGCAACCTTTCAAAAATTCTGAAGGCCTTTTCTCCTCCTGAGCTTTCTTCATCTTCTCAGTCTTCTTATCAAGAAGAACCCTTTGCTCGCACTCCTTGCGACAATCCTGTGAATGCTTCAGCTGTTCGGCTTCCTTTGACTCTGCGCACGCCTGCAGCAGCAATCCTCCAAAGCCTCCTTCTCAGATTCACGACTGAGACTTCCTCTTCATCCTATGCAATCCTTGCACAGCTTCAGCAACCCACTTTCACTTCTGGGTGAGTAAGAACAAGGGTTAAACTACCTGAGCCTCCATCAACACACTCCTGCGGATGGTTTCGACTGCACACCTTGCAGGAATCCTTTCTCAGATAGAGAAACAATTGAAACTCATTCCATCTCCCCTTCAGACTTCAGTTTGAAACATGAAATCATATGCACAACATATCAAAACAAATGCATAACAGGAAAACAAACATTCATGAGCATATCATCAACACATACACAGAGAGAGAAACATAAAACCATGAATTTGAATCAATTCCTTCTATTAATTCCAGATCTGTACATGGATGTTCTTCTACAGCTCCCTGCTACACTCCTATGCTCTTCCTGCTTCTGAATTATGCTGGCTAATGTTACAATGTGAAAATGAGGGTGTCTATATCCGTTTTCCCTCCTTCCATCTAAAACTGTCTAATCTGGAAAATAAAATTCTATCTACCTGCATTAACTAGATTAAATGCCTCCTATCTACTAAGGACGATAGCGTATTGCTCAAGGTCCAATACAATATACAAAGGCACTCCTTCATAAATGGTTCATTGAAGGTTTGGCCCATCATTTCCAAAAAAATTTCAAAGCAATATGTCATGTGTTAAAAACACATGTGCTGGCTCCATGCTCGCTTTGGTAATTGCGATGCTCCTGCATCACAAACACAATTGAATTTGGAGAAGATATTGTCCTTTGCCAAGGACAACAGGATCAAGACTTTGGAGGAATTGCTCCTTAAGATCGGGTGCAATCCGTCGAACGTGAAAGCAGCCGAGGAGATGATTAAAAATAAAAATGCTGACATAGCCTCCTTAAGGAAACAATTGAAACTCCCACCAACAGAGGATTCACGGGTGAACGAAATAACAAAGATGGAAGGAGAAAAAGATGAAATGCTCAAACTAATCATGGAGCAAAATGCACAACTAAAGGAAATGGAAGTTGAGATGGAGAAGATAGTAAAAGAGAAAGAACAACTGAAGCCGATGGAAGTCATTCCATTGAGCACAGTTCCACTTTCAGGAGTGAGCACAACATCAGTGACAGAAGTCCCATCAATGAATCCACTGATATATCTGGAAGAGATATCCGAATTGGCCAAATCTATGGAAAAGATGAACCTATAGGAAACAGAGATTAGCAGGCTCAAAAAGGAGATTGAGAACCTTCAGGAACTCAAATATTCCTATTAGATCAGCCTCTCCAAGGAAAAGTAGGTGTTAGACCAGCTCAAACAAGAGTTACAACAGCTCTGGAAGAAAACAGCGGCAGGTAAAACTTTGGCTGAAGTTAAAGAAAGTGTCTGGACAGACATCACCAAGTCTATGAACGAGATATGGCCAATGAAATAGATCATGTTTGAGAAAAATGAATTGGTGCAGAGAAGAAAACATGCCATTGAGAAGACCAAATCGGAATTGGGAGAGATGCCCACATAGGCTAATGAAATCATCAAGTTCCTAAATTCTAAGACCAGGGAGGAGCTGGAAGAGCTGAAAATTGAAGATAGAACAGAGACCATCCTTGAGTTCAAGAGAGTTTTGACCAAGAGAGGATTGATGCTTCAGCTGGAAGAAAAGGTTAAGGTCATGGACCTAGGGGTACAAAGGTTTTTTAGTAAGATTGACGCTCTACAAAAGAAAGGTCTTCCTGGTCTGAAGGTAATTAATGACAAATTGATGACACTCCCAGACTACAAAAAGAGACTGGCCGATGTGGATAAGGACAGTTCAAAGTTTTCAGGAATTCAAGGCAGCATCACTAGCAAGGAATTTCTAGATGTGCTTCAGTGGGACATCAGTATTCAGCATGAGATTCGATACATCTTCGTCACCAAACCTACCTTCGCCAAGTACACAGTAATGGATGAAGTTTATCGAAGGATACTCAAAGTCAACGTTCCCAGTCATCTTCGATTGGAAGAACTCTGTGATCTGATCGAGTAATAGATGAGTTGTCCCAGCCTAGTCATTTGTCCAGTCAGATGAGGTCATGCAGAGGCCTCACCAATGGTCCACCCAAAAAACAACATGCAGTTGTGACACATCATCAAGCAGTTCCTAGATTTCTATAATTTGTTAAGTTAGTTAGGCTAAAAATAGATTTACCATGTCCTGATCTTTGATGACAGGATTGTTTGTAATTTTGGGTTATAAATACTTCATCTTTCGAAGTATTGAGGGTTGTTGATTTTCACGTCCTGCAAGCTATCAGACTGTAATATTTTTGAAGAGATCTCCCATTAATACAAAGAGGCATTTTACAGGATTCTTGCGTGTATTCACTGGTGATTTTTTTCTCTCCAAGTTAAATGTTATTCTCTCTTTGTTATCACACTATGTTCTAAATCTAATCTTTGGAAGTAACGAACGTTGCAGGATTTATCTCGTCTACCCTATTTCTGACTTAAAATATTTTAGTGTTTTATCTTCTCATTTTACAATAAAGAAATTCTTAACTGCTTCTTTGTTGTAATTGTCTTTCTCATCTTTTATTCTCTTCCTCATTTATGCTACTAAAGAATCTAGTGATTATATTATCTCTCCCTGTGAAAGGTTTCCTTGTTTTTCTAGTTTGAATTTCATTTTTACGACACAAACCCCATAGCTCAATGGATGTGTAAACTATCTCAGCCAACTCGACAAACGCTACGACAACAAAACCAACTTATTTATTTACCTAGCCTAATATTTAAAAAAAATTGAAACATATCCAAATTATATAGAGAGATCCCTCTCTGAAGTTGGAAGGGCTAGATCCCATCTTCAAAAGCGGTTGGATAAAGTTACCTCTCGTAGATTTCTTCTTTCTAACAACCTATAGGAAATTTACAGAGTGCTAACACTGCCAGGGAGGGGATCTTGGCAGGGGGTAAGGAGAAATACCACGCACGAGCATCTCCTGTCAATGAGAACATGAACATTTTCAATAATACATATTCATTATGTATTCCCCACTGATGCATGAGTACATGAAACTCATGGAGATGCCGGGCAGGTTTTTCCTCTTTATGCTCTCTAAATATGGTCAAATAATCACCCCATTCATTTGGAGTAGGGACAACATTGGGAAAACCAGGAACAATCAAAAAATTGAAGGGAGAAAACCTTCGAGCCAGGATCTTTTCCATATCAAACCGGTGGAGTCACCAATCGATCCCTCAATCATGGAGTCACCAGGTGAATTATGAGCATCTTTGAATGTGTCTGGTCTTTGTTCACCATCAAAGTCCATCTCTGATCATTGTTGTTCTCCCAGGAAACTTCTCAGGCTGAGAAAGCAGCTACTGAAAATCTTCTCGAGAAAGCTCCTCTAGGTCATCTTTCTAGTGTGCTAAAGTAGCCACATCCAAAACGGTGAAGTGGAAACATTGGAGTCACCACAGTGGATTTTCCAGTTGCACAGTTGCAATATTCAAGGGCTCTGATGCCTGATGCACCTTTAGAATCAGAGGCTCAATGTTGTTCAATCCCAGGGAAACTTTTCAACTTTTTCCCCGAAAACAACGCCAGAAATGTTAGCACCGGAAGTCACTCTTGTATTGCAACATGAGTAAGCTTGATACCCATCAGTGTTTTATGTCATGGGTTATTTAAAAGGGTCAAATGGGCGCAGTCTCAAGAAAATATAATCTTAACTCAGAAAGTTGGACTAACGTGCACAAGCAGGTGAGGTCTTAATTTAACTTCAGATAGTAAGTTGTAATAAGGGTGATTATAAGGAAGACTTCGGTGAGAAAATGAAAATGTATGTTGTAGGCATCAAGCTTCCAACATCCCAAAGAGGAAAAAATTAAACACAAGAACTTCTTGTATTCAAATTAAAAGAACACTAAAAGAAATTATGATGGTGTTATCATAAAAAATTTATCATAACACAGTCACAATGATTCATGTGAATCCGTCAATCATTAAGTCTTTTAGTATTAGAGGAAAATAAGAGCGAGTAGGAAAGCTGACTGTCATTAAACAAGAAGTGTCAAGGGACCATGCATTACCAAAAACTAGAGTGTTCATTAAAACTTTACAATACGGGAGCTATGCTCTACCATCGACCACTACAAAAATATAAAAACTGAGTATATATACTCAGAAAAGTTCACCCAGCAGAGGTGTGCTCAAAGCTCCATGGTGTAGCATCTCTTCAGTCAAACCCAGCCGGAACTTCTTCATCAAACACCACCTTAACTCATCATGGATCTTGCAGGAAAATCTATCCTCATGAAAATTTCGGACTGACAGCCCGCCTCTATAGCCAGGTCCTCTATATCTTTCATTTATGGGGTGAGGTGAGGTTTCAACCACCTCCTCCCACTTTCATTTATTTCTTGTACGGATAAGGATTGAGGTCGAGTTGATTTGGTGCCTGGAGAACGCGGCGAAGCCTTCTGCAGCTAAACCCGACGTTTTGAACCTTTGCGCAACTCTTCCTCTCGCCCCAAGAGACAACGGGCTATGACCTTGCACCTATCTTCAAAAGGCTCTTTTGTAATTTCGCACATCGACGATTCCCAATGCAATGGGGAGGAGCGACCCCTTTCCCTTCAAAGTTCTGGTAGCCGAAACTGCGATGGTGTTTAATCATGCACCATGCGTCACTTGGATGGACGGTTCAGAGTAATTCGGTGCTTTCACTTAGACTATCCCGAAAGGCCCCATATGCAGCTTAGATCTGGCACCCCGTGTCCCCGCTGGATCAGATGGCTGAGATCGCTCCTCGATCCAACGATCCAAATTCTTTTGGGACTACGTGCACTGGGGATACGTGATGCATCTCTCCCCTACTTTCCCAGTGACCAATACGTGAAAGCACAGATGTGCGCCACACGTCCTTCAGCTGGATGGTTGAGATGAATTTGATGGAAAAAGGGAGTTATCTCCACTTCTGGGCCCACTTGACGTGACCTGGCGATAGGACCATGGGCCCAACTCCAAAGGCGCTTAGCATTTCTCATTTCAGGGCTTTGAAACCCAAGGGAGAACCCTGTCCTCCCAACTTGCGATCCCTGAAATGCCGACTCCCAGGATTGCGCAATCAACTGCCACCTATCCCCACTAGATCGGATGACTCATGTTCAATTGTGAATTTGACCAGCTGGGGAAAGCCCTAGCGTTAAACACTGGGCAACTCTATGGCCCCCCATTTCCCGATAACTGTCGATATGCCCCACGTGGATCCTCGCCATTGAAAACTTTCTCTTTGCCCACTCGCTCGATTTTAAGCCTGAAATGGACTTTTCTGCGTGCTGCGCTTGGGCACTTCTCATGCAAACAACGGACTTGGATATCCTCTTGTCTGTGACAATAATGGATGATAACAGACGTCATATGAAACAAAATGATAATTATTGGAGGATACGAGTACCTAATGATCGTGGGAACAAGGTATGCACAATGAAGGTTGGTTATGGGAAGCAGTGTGGAAGTATTGCGATTGTAACAAACACAAATATGATTCAACCTTGGAAAAATTGAGTGTGGTGGATCATCTTCATTAGATGAGTGAGTCGAAAATTTAGGGAATTTGGGACTACGTGTGGAATTGGAAGTCTCATAAGGTTCTCCTGTGGATTGTTCCCCCAACAAGGTTAAAGGGGGGATACCTTCAAGGTCATGCTCTCATTTAGGCTCAATGGTACATCTTATTTCCCTCTCAAAGACAAGCGAGGAAGGGCATAGGGTCATGTCTCTATTGGCAATTCCAGAGTAAGGAAAACAACACAAAAGGAGTTCTTGGGTTTGGTTTGTTTAAACCAGGAAAGAGACGTAGAATGGCCAAGAAAGGAACGTAGGGGAATAGACATAAGGGTAAACAAAATGAGGCTTCCTCTTCCCAAGGCCTGGTCAATCGTATTAAGGATGCAAGGGTGAGGATGGCTGGGTCGAGATTCAAGTACCTCTACTTGGATGGTTGGGTTGAGATTCAAGTACCTTTGTTATGAGGAGGAGAAGCAAACTGCAACAAAGATCGAGGAAGTGGTTCTTTGTCAATGATGCAATACCTCTAAATCAGACATTGTTCAAGAATTTAAGGCCTGTATTGAGGACCAACAGTACTCTAGGACCAGAGAAACAAAGTACTTCAAGATAGAAAAGACCTACTAGATTGTGAAGGATACGATTTCTCAAACTGTTAAGAATGTAAAAAAAGATAATGACACCACCCTCTAGTTGATTAAGATGTTGAAAGGGAAATTTGACATCTTCTGTTGCTGTCAATTTGGCATCAAATTCCAGGTTGGGTAGGACGATCAGAACCATGACAAATATTTAAGCATATCCAAGGACACGAGTCCGCCTGGTTCGCACGAGTGCCCCATCCTGATCAAGGATGAGGAGAATCCAAGCGAGGTTGTTGGTGAATTTGAAGATATGGAAGGTCATCTCATGACTCCAGAAAAATCCAGGGCTTGATTCTTGTTCAAGCATCTTAGATTTTTTCCCTAGATGGCCCAGGACATCACCTATGAGCTCATGACGTCACCTTGAGCATGTCACAGTTTGACAGGGCAGTTGGCACATGTGGTATGATGGAGAGGCCCAAAGAGGGCTAATGTTTTTCTCTTTATTGCTACATTTTCCCTAAAAGGGGATAACGTCTCCCTTAGAAGGGGTGACGTCTCACCTTTTGCTCAATTAGGTTTAAAAAAAAACAGTTAATGTAGAAACAATGTGATTTTGGTATTATGGCCTTGTCGACCTTTTTATGACCTAAAAAAGTAAATTAGGTCATTGATACACTATATATTAAGGAGTTTTAACCTCATTTTATCATCATAGATCACTCAATCATTAGTGAGGTCTGATTTTAGCGCCCTATTGGGGTTTTTGGCTAATTTAAGAGAGGCACACTTGTTGAAGGAAGACTGTTTTTGACATTTATGGTGTTTCTCTTGAAGGAAGGTGTTACAATTAGGGTTTGCATGGTTATTTCTTCATGAATTGTAAGTGTTTTCTCTACAAAACTTATTATTGAATGGTTGTAGTCTAAATTTCTTGCATATTACTTATAAATTTGTTGAATCAGAACCTTAGGTGACAAGCACATTTAATTGGTCCTTGTCTCATGTCCCCTGATAAAGAAATTTTCATCCATTGAAGAAAGAAGAGAGAGCCTCGCCATAAGTACACTCTCATTTCTTCTTCTCCATGAGCTAGCCGTACTATCTAGAAGCCAAAGAGAGTGAGATTTTGTTGGCCTAGTTCTTCTACACCAGGGCCGTACCATTCTAGGGTTTGCTGAAAAGGCCTTGTTGTAGCAACACTTTACCTCTTCAAACCCTCATGCTTTGGTTGTATTTTCTTTATCTTCGGCTATCTATTTTTCCAATTTGATCTAAAGAAGGAGGAGAGAGCATGAGGCCTTGCTTTAGCAACACCGGAGTGAGCCTCTCTCCCCTAGAGTTTTGTCTCTGAAGCCCTGCTATTGCAGCACTTCAAAACCTTTTCATCTAGTATTTAGTCATCCTCCTTCAACTCTTGTGTCCTTCTTGTTGACTCCATTAAACCCTAAGGAACTGATCTAAGACTCCAACATTGAAGTGATTTGATCCAAAAAACTCTCAAACTTCTTTCAAAACTGAAACCCTAACTACACTAACCCTAACCTGCTAACCCTAGAATGCTGACGTCACCCTTGTTTATTTCATATTGATGCAACAACGTTTCATTTTATAAGCAATTGAATGGTAATTAAAGGCATTTATCAAATGGTGTGTTTATTTGTTACATTAAATGCCATGTCATTTCAATATTTATTGAGGAAGTGATATTATTTGCATTGCTATATTGATAAACATTGACTTCGTCAATATTGATTGCCATAATTGCTTATTTAAATATTAGATAGTCATTAATATACATAAAGTGCTAACCAAGACCTGCATATATCAGTTTGTTGTTGTTTTGTTCTTGGGCAGGGACTCTACTTGGTTATTATTCATCTTTATTGGCTGTTTAGCCGGGACTATCTTTTGGTGGTAACTTGTGAAGGGGGAAAACGTATCTTTGACCTACTATTCTCTTTCCTCTTCAAAACTCCAGGTTACTGGGGACGTCTCCCCTGGGCCTAACCTCCCTAAAGAGAAAGAACCTCCCCATCGTGGTGACATTGGGTGGGATAGGTTCCTGTTACGCCAGTTTGACCTACAAACTTCAAGCTTTTGTCCTCCCTACAAACTGTGCAATAACATGCCCTTACAATCTTAAGATGTGTTTGAAAAATGATCTAAGACAAGTCCCGAGGGGGGATGTTGTCCTCTCCTAAATATTTTATCTTTTTAAGGGAGATGAAATTTTCCCTCAACCTATTTCTCATTCTCAAGATCTCTTTGGAGCACGAGAGAAGAGCATACTCAACGATTGATATCCAATTTCTAGTCCCAATGCAAGTTTTATATGTGATGTAGAATGATTCCAACTTAAACTTTAATCAAAGCAAGCCATCCATGTGGAAACATGAAAGAAAAAGAGGAAAAAATGATTTTAACTCCTTAAGTGCCTATGTTTTGACTAATCCCTTTATATGGAGAGGGTATCTAAGTGTGGTGCATGTTACAATCTGCAAGGAATAAATTTTAAGAAGGCTATGGGCCTTCAACAGATCAAATAAACCCTTACAATATTTCATTTTCAGAATAGATGCGTGGGTCACAGAGTAGATAGAGGTGCTGGGAGCGCCAATGCATGAACTGAAAATGACTTTTGGGCGTAGGTGCGCAGAGGGTGCTGAGCAATACAATGGTTTTGGCGCACAAGCGCTGAAGACGCGCCTATGGGTTAAAACATGCGTGCACTATCTGTGTTGAAGGAAAATCTCCCTACGGACAGGTAGATCTCCTCAAAGAGATAGACTATTAACTCTAAGACAGAAAGTGCTTATCATGGTCACTGACTTCCTTTTAGATCTAGGTGAACTAGTGTGTGAGGAGGAAGGAGAAAAGAAGTACCTTTTACCGGTGTTTGTGTTGGATCATGTTGTCAGTGATGCCAATAGTTTGATTGATTGATGTCAAGTGATTGATTGATTTCAAAGGATTGATTGACTGATGATTTATGTAATATAATATGTATTGTCCTTGATGAGAATGCATATATGAAGATGGATCAATGAGTTTTCATTGATACATGATGAAGATGGATCGATGTGCTTCCATTGGTATATGATGCATTGTTGGAAAAATGTATAGATGACTCATTATTGTCTTATCATGATTGATAAGGTGTACAAACTGATGAACTCTAAAGTGGTCCCCTTATGGTGAAAGCCCTCACGGGAAGATGCTTTACGGATTGAGTTATCTTAGAAGAAAGGTTGGAGGACCCATGCTTGTATGAGGAATAACAAGATGAAGATCAAGGAAATTGTTGGTGAAAATATCCTATATGGATAGTGTTTGTCATGCCATTTTTGGTGGTATGTGGAATGTCACATAACTCCTCCTAGTTTGAGAGTTATGGCCTTACGAAGATGAAGGAACCTCACATGAAGGCTTGAATCCCCCAAAGTCAAAGAAGTCAAAGTGACCTAAAAGAAGAAATGATAAAATAAGGTGACAAAGTCAAGAAGGAATATTTATGGAAAGTGGTTAACCCTA
>JZKD02S0430656.1:848464-863727 GCA_000966675.3 Picea glauca
GGAAGAGGCTGAATACAATCAAACCACTCCAAGGAAGACAACCATGTCTTAGAGCATTGGTTTGTTGAAACGATATTATCTACTTGTTGCCCCGTTGAAGTAAAGTTGAGATAAGCTTCCTCTAATCACAGAGTTTGATGGGCATGTCTTACCAGATTCAAGGCTTGGTGAGTAAATGATTGGAATAGAGGCATGGATATTATTGATGGCATAGGTGTTTAAATCCATAGTATCGTCGAACCCATTAATTGATCACTTGAGGTTTTCGATGGCTACATACTTTATGTTTGTATAAAGGGGCAACCTCTAGTAAAGAAGAGATTTATTACAATAATTCTCAAGACAAGGCTTCCCCATGCCTTATACTCCTATTTATACTAATGCTATAAATAATCTTAATAATCTTACATTCTAGAGGAAGATCTTTCTAGAAGTGAAAGCTTCTATTAAGTCTTCTTACATTAGACTTGTTCACATTATTATATAGGACTTATTTACTAAAGACAACCTTTATTACATAGAAAACATATTATTCTACCTACATGAGGGATTAGAGAGGTTAGGTCCCTAACATGTCCTCACCCTTGAGATGGGAAAATTGTTGCAAAATGCTAGTCAGCTCCCAAGTCGCATCTTCTAGTGGTGTATCTAGTGGTGTATCCTTCCACTGAACTAAAAATTCCTTGATTGTGCGCTAATGGAGACGATGTCGAGGATTGTCTAAGACTGTTTGTGTTTGTAACCAAATGGATCCTTCTTCATCCAACTCAAGGACATTGATTTGAGTCTAGCACTTAGTTCCAATCACTTTCTACGAGCATGAGACATGGAAAACAAGATGGATCTTAGAGTGTCTGGGAAGAGCAAATGGATAGGCCATGAACCCCACTCACTTGAGAATTGAATAAGGACCATAAAACTTCGGGCAAGTTTTTGATAGTGTTTAGTTTTGAGTGAAGTTTTCTTATAAGGTTGCAGATGAAGAAACACTTGGTCTCCTTTAAAAAATTGATGTTCAGAATGACCATGATTTGCTTGTTGCTTCATGTGATTCTAATCCATGACCAAATTTTCTTTGAAGGTAAGGAGAATGGTCGTGTGGATTGTAAGAGTGTTTTCAACCTCTTGAAGCTTGGAGACACCTAGAAAGTATGAGAGAACCGATGATGGATTTTTCCCGTAGACCATTTTAAAGTGAGTCATATGAGTGGCAGTATGGAAAGAGGTGTTGTATCGACATTCAACTAAGGGTAACCACTGAGCCCATTGAGTTTGTTGATTAGATGCAAAACAATGCAAATATGTTTCCAAATACTTATTGGCAGCTTCAATTTGTCCATCATTGTCAATATGATAGGCAATGCTAAGATGCAATTGGGTTCCTTGGAGCCTGAAAAATTCTTTCCAAAAATTGTTGGTGAAAGTTGGATCACAGTCGAATCCATAAAAATCTGAGCCATTGTAGGTGTGGTGAACAAGTGTTGAAGAGCACATAAATAACCATACTTGAAAAGACGATCTACTACAACCATGATGATTGATTTATTTCCTAATTTAGGTAAGCCCAAATGAAGTCCATAGATATAATAGTCCAAATAGTGGGTGGAATCGGGAGTGGTTGGATTGTGCATGGAGATTTGACAGTTTCACCCTTATTGAGTTGAGCACAATGGATTTAAGTGATATGGATTTTATGAGCAGAATGAAATGAACACAGATTATTATTATTATTCACATAGAGAAACAACGAACAATAATAGAGATACAATAAAATTGTCTTATATTAAATAAGGAAATATGTTGAAACTGTAAAATGAAAAATGAAAACAAGCTTGCTATAATGGTGGTGGCTTATCTCTGAGAAGAGATGTGACGACTGCACTCATTCGCAAGAAAATGATTACAATGAGGCTTTGAAATCTTTTTTACAATAAACATGAATTCCAAAAACCTCTACATCCAAAAACCTAACCGTAGGAGATGAAGCACCAAAAGTCATATGGGCCCCATTGGGGTGACTTAGTACATCAACTTCTCGTGGTCATCACTTTTGCATACGATCTATGTTTTACGCTCACGATAGACCGTTAGAAAGGTTGATCCAAGGAATACACATTATGCCATCAAAATTTAACTTTGCCTATAGTTTGACTGTGGTGAGCCCTAAAAATATTGTTTAGGGACTCAAAATGGCCCCAGAAGATGAGGACCCAAAAACTAGAAAATAATTGCCAAACTGAAAAAATGTCAAGAGGATCCAATTGGAAGAGGTGGGTGGCCACATATATCCACCTGGATCAATCCGCCCCCCTTAGGAATCAATGGTCTCCATTGTGTTGAGGTTCCCCATCATATGAGGAAATTTCTATTGAATTTGGCCCTGGGTGAGCCACTTGCCTTGGTGTAGGAGTTGCCTTGCTTTGATAACCCGGTAAAGTTGGATCCTCTTCTGGTGAGTTCCCTTAACCTATGTGTCCATGATATGATCAGTGGATGAAACTTCCATGCAGTCAGACTTGAGCTATGTTGGTGTCAATTGTTTTTCTATATCTGAGGTGTTAAATAATGGTGGAAAATATAATTGAAGGAGGTCCACATTGAACACTGGGTGAAAGTCGAGGAAAGGGGGAATGTTGAGCTCAAAAGCATTGTTGCCCACAACCTTGGTGATGGTGTAAGGTCCATAACAGAGTGGAAAAAACTTCCTATAGGGCCCTGTAAGGCGTTCTTTCTGCAAGTGCAACCACACTTTGTCTCCCACTTGAAACTTGTGTGGCACCCGATGTTGGTCATGGAATTGCTTGTACTTGGCATTGGTCTTGTTGGATTATTGAGAGTGGGAGTGAATCCGTAATAAATAAATTTAATCATTTTTTACCATAAAATGAAAGTGTTATATCAATGTAGCATTATCATCCAATAGTTGCAGAGTAAATATCTAATGAACAAATGAGCAATCACACACATACACAGTACACCCGTGTTTTACATTGAAACCCAAAGCGGGAGAAAAATATAGAATAATTTCTCTTATATATCCTTAAGAATTACATTCATTGAAAGCACCAACTTCCTTTTTTTTCCAGCTACAACTGGAAGGAGGCTCCAACCCCCTAGTTTCTTAGGCTACAACTTGAGAGAAGCTTCAACTCCCCAATTCTCTGGCTATAACCAGAAGGAGGCTACAACCACCTATGTTCTTCGGCTACAACCGAACGGTGTCTACAACCACCTTTTCTTGCCCCATCCAACCTCCCTGACGTATAATTCGAATCATGGAACAACTGTCACACTATCACTGTGAGATATACTGTTGTAAACATGTACCAATCAACCTGCACCAAATGACCTGTACCGATAACCTGAACCATGCATCAACCTGTATCTCAACCTGTAATCAACATGTACCATAAACAACTGCATAAACCATGCACCAACTTATACCAAACAACCTATAATCAACCTATACCATAAACAAGTACATCAACCATGCACCAACATGTACCTCAACCTGTACCATCAACGAGTGCATCATCCATGCACCAAACTTGTACGAATAACTTGTCCAAACAACTTATCACAACAACATGTCTCATCAATCTTATCAACCAAATCAGATCTACTCATCAAGATCAGTGACCAAGACAACTCTCAAAGATGTGAATCAACCAAGAATAACACAACAATTCATAATCATCATCAAGATCAATATGTGCTTCTAATAATATACCAACACAGGTATGTTACATCAGCCATAAACCATGTGTCAAAAATACTACTAACAAGTGTCTCCAACCATGTACCAAGTATGTACCAATCATGTATCAACTGCTCATCATATATGACTCATTAATATGTACCAACATCATCAACTATATAACTCATGTATGTGCCAAATTATCAACTACTTGTCTCAACCATGTACCCAGCATGTACCTCAACCAAATTCCCTCATCAATTTCATCATATAAATCTAATTTGTAACACTGTAATAGACCTGGTGTATATGATCCCATACCTACAAACCTTCCTTAACTTTAACAACAAGAGACTATTATTTTCATCAAACTTTAGTTTAATCTCACATGACTAGTTTTGGATTAGTCAACAACCCTAACTTGAAAGAATCATAACTATGTACCTGTAATGAATAAAGATCGGAAAATAGTACACAATGTTCTTCAGTGTGTTTTATGCAATTCCTCCAGGCATCACTACTTGGAACCTCTCAGCAAAGGAGTTATAGGAAAAATGGCATACCTTGATGAATTATGGCTTATTCTAGAGAGCAAACTTGTAGAGGATGCCCCGCACAGAATATTTGTTGTATGGATATAAAAATTTGTACACAGAATACTAAATACTATAATCTAAACAACACATTTGGTCTTACTGAATTTGGATCTATTATGAATAATTTATGACATTTTTACCCGAAATAATTGTTTTAGACTAGTTTCAGGACTAGCCACAAACCCTATTTTCCACGGAGTGTAACTCCAAACATACAATGAACCACAAGCTTAAATTTGTACCACAACTACTTAGATATGTTTCCTCAATGGCCTCCCAATTTCACGGTCTAGATCATTCTAGAAAAAACGTTTTTGCAAAAATAGTGAGATGACCTGTAAATAACATACCTTAGAAAGCATCATCAAAAGAATTTATCCTCCCTTGAATTTTGGCCTTCTTTACTTCACCTTCCCTCTGAAATTTGGCTTATATATCCTTTGGTTACCTTAGTCACTTTTAGATATTCAATATGCTCAAGTGTGATAAAAATGAGAGAAACTTGCCTCTTATTTATACCTTCATGTAGTTTCCTCAAGGGGTTACCTTTTAACCATATTAACCCACTTTCTTTACTTTAGGGTTAACCCACTTCTAACCACTTGTCTACTTAGTAATTTCTCCATTAACTTTATTATTTAAATAATTTATTTTGTATCCACTTTGATTTATAGTGCACTCATCACTTCACTTTATTATTTAAATAATTTCTTCTTTGCAAACACTTTGACTACTTTGACTTTTTGGGGCTTCTAGATGACTCATGAGGGTTCTTCAACTTCACATGGCCATAACTCCCTAACCGTCAGGAGTTATGTGACGTTCCACATACCATTGGAAATGCAATGACATTTACTATCCATCTAGAATAGCCTTGCCTATAAATATATCAAAACTTGTACCCTTATCCATCAAACAAACTTGAGTCCATTACCCAAACCTGGGTTCTCCAACTTCACATGGCCATAACTCTCTAACCGTGAGGACTTATGTGACATTCCACATGCCAGAAGAAATGACATGACATGTAATATCCATATAGAATAGTATTACGTTCAAATATATTAAAACTCATACTATTATACATCAAACAACATTGGGTCCATTACCCAAACCTTTGTGCTACCAGAATTCGCTATCGGACTTTGTCCAAGGGTTGACATCAATCACTAAGGGTTGAAATCAATCTACAATATCACTCTCCAATGGTTGACATCAATGAAAACCAACAATCCATACCAAATTTCCATCAACCTAAGTCAATTGTTTGACAATATCCCCCTTTGGAATTGATGGCAACACCAACATCGATGGAAACACTTAGTCATGATAACATTCACGCTTATACTCCTCATCAATGTTTCTATCTCTCCCCTTTGACATCAATGGAAAAGGGTATATCCTTTTAGGGTTGCTCCCCTGATTGAAATCTCATTAGGGTTGTTCCCCCTGTCTACATTCCTATGTTCTCTCTCTCCAAGCATTTCTATCTTGCATCTGTTAAATCTCTCCCCCTTTGTCATCAATGAAAAATGTATCTTTTCAATTGGGGATGATCCTCCTAACTGAACTCTCCTTGGGGATACTCCCCCTAACTGAACTCTTCCTGAAACTAATCTCCCAACCTGAATTGTCCTCTTTATGGTGCTTCCTCATGTAAATCTAAGACATATAAGATAAACATTCAAAAGCATTCATTTTGGAGTAGAAATTACTCTGAGTCTTTGGCGAAGATACTCAAAGGATTCCCTTGGAATCAATTTTGTAAAGATGTCTGCCACTTGTTCTTTTGTGTCCACATATTCAACTATGGTGTTCTTCTATGCAACATGTTCCCGTAGAATGTTATACTTGATTGAAATGTGCTTCATTTTGGAGTGTATCATCGGGTTCTTTGAGATACTCATGATGCTTGTATTATCACAATAGATTGGAATGGGATCATCATACTCAACCTGTATATCTGTCAAAGTTTGTTTCACCCATAGAACCTATGTACAACATGTTGTTGTTGAAATATACTCTGCCTCGGCTGTAGATAGGGATATTGAAGATTTTTTCTTTCTTAACCATGATACTAAACACTCACCCAAGTAGAATGTTGCTCCATTAGTGCTTCGTCGGTCATCAATGAAACCTGGCCAATCTGCATCTGTGTAGGCAATAAGTGATAGATCTTTTCCTTTTTGATGCCATAATCCAAACTCTTTTGTTCCTTTGAGATGTATGAAAATCCTTTTCACTGCTAATACATGTGATTTATTTGGTGTTTCTTGAAATCGTGTCACCTATTCAACTACCTCCATTACATCTGGTCTAGATGTTGTCACATATAGTAAACTACAAATCATTGACTTGTATTGTCTTTGGTCTGTAGACTTTGAATCATCATCTTTTCTCAACTTGCAACTGGTTTTCATAGGAGTGGTAACTAGTTTGGAATCTTCCATTCTGAACCTCTTTAACATTTCTCTGATATAATTAGTTTGAGAAATAAAAATTCCTTGGTTTCTTTGACATATCTTGATGTAGAGATTTTTTTTTGTGCTTCCTTTCCATAGTTTGCAGGGAGTTTTGTCATTGTTGTTTCTGAGCATTACTCTATTTTGAATGTGAATTTTTCTATGCACTGTATGTGTCCAAAAAAAATCTGTCAATTTGGAATCCATTAGCATTGTTCGAGCAATTTCTTGTGTAATTATCATCCATTATGATAATGTTCCTTTGTCTATGAACCACTCTTTGAACCAATCTATGAATCCATGCTCTCGCCCACTGTCATATATCTATCCAAACCTACTAAGTATTCTTACGAATCCATCTCACTATACTATCATGAAGTCTTGATTAATCTATCAAATTGTTCTTCTGCTAACTAACTACTCTAAATATTTATCAAACTCTGCAAGTTTCTCGAAGGATGGTTCTTTGGTATGTCACTGCTATCAAATAGACTCCCCATGTCTAATATTCATATTACCTGGGAGTCTCTAAGCCATATGGCTCAAAACAATTATTTCTCTAATGTGTATTCATCATCATCTTCATTGGTAGATTCATCATCATATTCATTGGTAAATTCATCATCTCTCTGAGCTCTGACTTCTTTCTTTCTTTTCGTGGATTCATATTTCACTACAATTCTTGAAAGTACAATCTCTTAAACATGTTCCTTATTTACATGTCCTTCTTTTCTTTCAATTATTTTCCAAACCTTTCTATATCTGACATATTTCTTTTTCTCTGTAGAATTTTCTTCATCTCATTTTATTGTCAATCTTGCGATCTCTAGGACCTGATATTTGTTCACCCGTTCTTCATGTTTTCATATCCACACTTTCTTACATCTGATATCAGTTTTCTCTTTCATGGAAGTATCGATCATGCTTCTACAATCACTAGTTATCTGTCCATAGTTATGACATTTGTAACATTCATGTTACGTGGGGCCACATAGGCATTTCTTTCTTGAACATTTTTTTTATAATCCTTCCAATCTGCAACCTTATGTCCAAAGTTAGTACAATAAAAACAATGACCATAAAATAAATTTTCACACCTGGGAGTGAATGATCTTTGTTGTGGTGTAGTCCTTATGAATTTTTTCCTTGACTGATCGTGATCATGATTGAAGCTTCTTTTTGGATTGAACATGGATGGTCTTCTTGAAGATGTATCTTCAATAGTTTTCTTAGATTCCGGCTGACCATAATTCCTTCCTTTGATTACTTCTGTATAACTCTTTTTTATTTTCTTCACTCTTCTTTTCTAGCAACCTGGAGTGTTTCTCTTCATTCTCTATAACTTATGTGGATGTTTCTATCTCTTCAATGTTCTTGTTGAGCTTAATGATTTTACTTCTCAATGTGAAAACTTCTTCTTCAAGCTTCTCAACCTCTTCTTCTTTCTTCATTATCTGATACTTCATGACTTCTTATTTTATTTTCGCTTCTTCAAGATGAATTTTTAATGTGATTATTTCTTCTTCAAATCCTTTCTCTTTTTGACAAAACTCTACCTCAAGATGGTTTAGATCATTAGTTATTTCCTTAAGATGATCTATCAATATCTTCTCTCTCATTTCTTCTTCTTCCTTCTGTTCTTCTATGTTGGCTTCCAAATATTGCTTTTGATATTCAAGATTTTCTTTGATCTTTCTAGCTTCTTCTAGCTGAGTTCTTAAGTTCTCGATGATCTGATGGGCTTCTTAAAAAATGTGAACACTTTCCTTTTGTTTAATCAATTCTTTCTTGAGTGACTTGTTTTCTTCTCTTAGTTCATCTAAAGCACTAATCAATTTTGCTTCATAATTGTCTTTGTTTTAAATTAGTTTTTCTATCTCATTTCCTTCATGGCATTCTATTTCAAGATGTCCACACTTTTCACAATTAAAGAAAAACAACATACCTCTGGTGATTATGTACTATTTATCTTCTGAATCTATTTGACATGGTGAACACAATTCTTCTTGATATGTATCTGCATCTTCTTTGGCATTTTTTGAATCTGTGATGAGTGAAGAATATATGTCATGTAACTTATCCCAAAGTTCTTTGGCTGATGAAAATTTACCAACATTTTCTCTTACCGGATTAGGTAATCATTCCCAAATGAAATCCATTGCTATTTTTTTATTCTTCTTCAATTCCTTCTTGGCTGCAGTCTTTGCCCTTTTTGAACTATCATATCCAGTAACAACTGATAGCCAAATATAATGTCCATGTGCCTGTAAAAGTACTTTCATCCTTCTGCTCCATGTATCATACTTAAAACCATTATGACCATTAAACATTGGTACTCCATTCTCAAAATAATCCATGATCTCCTTCCAGTGGTTAAATTGTTTCCTGAAGGAACCGGCTCTGATACCAATTTTCAGATTACTGAGAGGGGGGGGGGGTGAATTAGTAATAGAGCAATTTGATCATTTTTCACCATAAAATGCAAGTGTTATATCAATGTAGCATTATCATCCAATAGTTGTAGAGTAAATAAACAATGAAAAAATGAACAATCACACACATACACAGTACACTAGTGGTTTACATCGAAACCCAAAGAGAGAGAAAACCACATAATGTTTTTTCATATATGTCTTTAAGAATTATATTCATTGGAAGCACCAAATTCCTTTGTTTTCCAGCTACAACTGGAAGGAGTCTCCAACCCCCTAGTTTCTCAGGCTACGACCTGATAGAAGCTCCACCTCCCCAACTCTCTGGCTACAACCAGAAGGAAGATACAACCCCCTATGTTCTCTGGCTACAGCCGGAAGGTGTCTACAACCACCTGTCCTTGTCCCATCCAATCGCCCCTATGTATAAGTAGAATGATGGAACCATTGTCACACTATAACTGTGAGATATACTGCTGTAAACATGTACCAATCAAACTGCACCAAACAACATGTACCAATAACCCGAACCATGCATCAACTTCTCCTCAACCTGTAATCAACCTGTATCATAAACAAGTGCATCAACCATGCACCAACCTGTACCAAACAACTTGTAATCAACCTGTACCATAAACAAGTGCATCAACAATGCACCAACCTGTACCTCAACCTGTAATATTAACGAGTGCATCAACCATGCACCAAACATGTACGAATAACCTGTCACAACAACCTGTCCAAACAACCTATCACAACTACTTGTCTCATCAATATTATCAACCAAATCAGATCTACTCATCAATATGTGCATAAACGAAGCATAACATAACAACTCATAGTCATCACCAAGATCAATATGTGCTTCTAATAATATACCAACACAAGTATGATACATCATCCATAAACCATGTGTCAACAATACTACTAATAAGTGTCTCCAACCATGTACCAAGTATGTACCAAACATGTATCAGCTACTCATCAACTATGGCTCATCAAGATGTACCAACATCATCAACTATACACCTCATGTATGTGCCAACTCATCAACTACTTGTCTCAACCATGTACCCAACATGTACCTCAACCTAAAGCCTTCATCAATTTCATTATCCAAATATGATTTGTAACTATGTAATAGAACTGRTGTATATGATCACATACTTGCAAACCTTCCTTAACTTTAACAAGAGACTAATTTTCATCAAACTTTAGTTTAGTCTCACATGACTAGTTTTGGATTAGTCAACAACCCTAACTTGAAATAATCATAACTATGTACCTGTAATAAATGAAAATCTGAAAATAGTACACAATGTTCTTCAGTGTGTTTTATGGAATTCCTCCAGGTGTCACTACTTGGAACCTCTCAACAAAGGAGTTATAGAAAAAATGGCATACCTTGTTGAATTATGGCTTATTCTAGAGAACGATCTTGTAGAGTGTGCCTCGCACGAAATATTTGTTCTATGGATATGAAAATTGTACACAGACTACTACAGATTGTAATCTAACCAACACATTTGGTCTTACTAAATTTGGATTTATTATGAACAAGTTATAACATTTTTACCGGAAACACTTATTTCAGACTAGTTTCAGGACTAGCCACAAACCCTATTTTCCACAGAGTGTAACTCCAAACATAGACTGACCCATAAGCTGAAATTTGTTCCACAACTACTTGGATATGTTTCCTCAACGACCTCCCAATTTCACGGTATGGATCATTCTAGAAAAAACATTATTGTTAAAATGGTGAGATGACTTGTAAATAACATACCTTAGAAAGCATCATCAAAATAATTTATCCTCCCTTGAATTTCAACCTTATTTACTTCACCTTCCCTCTGAAATTTGGCTTAGATAATGGTTTGTGGGATCCCAAAATGTACCCACACTCGTTCAAAGAAGATATTGAAAGTGGCCTCCACTATGATGCTCTTCTTGCAGGTGGCCATAATCGCCATCTTGGAAAAGCGATCAACAACCACAAAAACAAAATCATTTCTCCGCTTGGTGGATGAAAGGCCTAACATGTAGTCCATTGAGATGGATTCTCAGGGCCTATTAGGAGTAGGCAGAGGAGCATACATGCCTTGTTTCTTAGTGTTTGGTTTGGCAATAGTGCAAGTAGTGTAGGACCTAATATACTTGCTGACATCCTATTGCATTTTCGACTAGTAGAAATGTTGTTCCATCGCTACCACTATATTTTCTACGTTGAAATGTCCTCCCACCCTGTTATCACCTAGCCTAGGGATAACTAAGGAGATCACGTCTTGAGGCCCATAGTGATCTGGATTTTATGAGAAGAATGAAATGAATACATATTATTATCAAAATATCATTAACACAGAATAACATATATACAGTAAAATTGGTTTATATTCAATAAGGAAATAAGTTGAAATTGTAAAATGCAGTGGAAAACGAGCTTGCTAGAATGGTGGCGACTTATCTCTGAGAAGAGATGTGAAGGTTGTGCTCATTCACAAGAATATCATTAAAATGAGGTTTTCAAGGCCTTTTTACAATAAACAGGAAGGTAAAAAACCCTAGACATCCAAAAACCTAACCCTAGGAGATGAAGCCTCAAAAGTCATGTGGGACTCGTTTGTGTAAGTTAGTACATCAACTTCTTGAGGTCGTAACTTTTGCATATGATCTCTATTTTAGGCGCATCATAGCCCATTGGAAAGGTATATTATAGGACTACATATGTTGTCTATGGAAATACCTACATATTTTAACTGTGTTGATCCCTAAAAACATTGTTTAGGGCCTCAAAACGGCCTCAGAAATCAGTGACCCAAAAACTAGGAAAAATTTGTCGAACTAGAAAACTGCCAAAATGAGCTAGTTGGAATAGGTGGGAGGCCACCGAAATCCATATGGATAAATCCTCCCCCCTTAGGAATCAATGGTCTCCATTATGTTGATTTCCCCCATTAGATGAGTAAATATCTGTTGAATTTGGCCCCAGGTGAGCTAGTTGCCTTGGTGTAGGAGTTTCCCTACTTTGACAACTCGATAAAGTTGGATCCTTTGATGGAAATTGCCACTGACCTATTTTTCTACAATATGATCACTAGATGCTTCTTATATGCATTTGGGGTTGATCTTTGTTGGTGTCATTTGTTCTTCTATCTTTGAGGTGTCCAATAATGGTGGGAAATAAGGTCAAAGGAGATCCACGTTGAACACTAGGTGCAGGCCAAGGAAAGGAGGAATGTTGAGCTCAAAAGAATTATCATCCACGACCTTGGTGATAGTGTATGGCCCATAACAGAGTGGGTGAAGCTTCCGATGGGATCTGGTAAGGCGTTCTTCTTCAAATGAAACCAAACTTTGTCACCGAGATGAAACTTATATGGAACTTGGTGTTGATCATGACGTTGATTGTACTTGTCATTGGAATTTTGTAGGATATATTGAACCTGTTGACAGATGTGCTGGATCCGCTCAATGAACCGGGTGGCTTTTTCAGCTTCATCTAGATCAGGATATGAGGCGGTCGAGGTAACCACGAGGGGTAGTGCAACATCTATGGGACCCAATGGTTGGAATCCCAACCCCACCTGAAAGACGTTGTGGCCAGTTGAGCTATGCAAGGCTCGGTTGCAGCTATGCTAGACATAGGGAAGACTCTCATCCCATGTGCGAGGGTTATTGGAATTATACATGCGCAGGATATGCATGATCATTCGATTTACGACCTCGGTTTGGGGATTTGTCTAGGGGTAGAATGTCATGGATTTTTTGAGCTTGATGTCCATCAATGACCAGAGGTGTGACCAATATCTTGGAAGAGAATCTATCCAAATGATTGAGTTTCGTATCCAATAATAGAAACATCTTTAGCAAATTCAAGAAAAACAACATCTCTTGAAACAACAAATTTATTGTTTTCCTCATCATACAATCAATAAGCTTTGGAGATATTAGAATACCACAAGAAAAGACATTTGCGATTTCTTGCACCCAATTTGTCGTGTTGTTGTTTAGGAATTAAAGCATAACATGGAGAACCAAAAACTCTGAAATGTTGAACAACAGGGAGACGACTATACCACAATTCATACAGGGACTTATTATTGATGGCAGTAGAAGGACAACGATTCCGAATATAAATGACACAAAGTACTGCTTCTTCCCAAAAAATCAACTTGACATTCTGAAAAAACATCATTGACCTTACCATATTAAGCAAAGTTTTGTTCATGTGCTCTGCTACATCGTTCTGTTGTGGAGTATAAGGAATGATGGTATGATGTTTAATACAATTATCTTGTAAGTACTTTTCAAATTCATAAGAGGTGTATTCACCACCATTATCTCATCGTAGAGTGCCAATATTAAGTTGAGTTTCATTTGTAATCCATAAATGAAAATTCTTAAAAGTTGCAAAAACCTAAGATTTCTCTTTCAACAAATAAACCCAACACATCCTGGTGTAGTCATCAATAAAAGTCAACAGATATTTATTACCATTTGCAAATTGAAAAGGCATGGGCCCACATAAATCAGAATGTATGAGACCTAACTTCCTTGAAGCTCGGGAAGTAGATCCATAAAAAGGTTGTTTACAATGCTTTCCTAAAATACAAGCATTACATCGAGAAAGATTTCTTGGAATAGTAGAGAGCCCTTGAATACCTTGTTGTTTCATAATCCATATACTATCATAATTAATATGACCAAAACGAGCATGCCATAATAAGATGGAAGACAAAGTATCACTATGCTGAGCCAAAAGAGCTGAATTAGATTTAAAAGAAGATGTCCCTTTAAGTTTTAAAAGTTTGTCTTCTTCAACACTAGTCATAAGAATCACATGATCAGATGCTTTTCTTATTTCAATTTTACCATCAATTATATGTATAGAATTCCCTTGCTTCTTGATATGTATGAGAGACATCAGATTTCTTTTTAATTGAGGAATATAAAGAACATCATGCAAAATATAATCAACAAGTCCTGGTAGAAAAGTCAAATAGGTCCAATTCCTGAAGGCTTTAACTCGGACTTATTAGAAAAATAAACTATTCCATCAATGTGATTACTAAATGTCTCAAAAAAATCTCTTCTAAAGGTCATATGGAAAGTGGCTCTAGTATCTAAAATCCAATTGTCTTCCCAAGAAGAAAAATAAGTGCTAAAAACTTCTTTGATACTAAGATTACAATGTGCAACAATATATTTGGCATATTCAGTTGGTTTTCCTTTGTCTGGAGGTTTTTTCTCTTTCTTCTCACTAAGCCTTTCCCAAGGAGTGTGACAATGAGAAGAGGTATGACCCAGTTTACCACACCTATAGAACTTAAGAGATTGTTTATCATTCTGAAAATGTTTTTGTTGTCTATCATCTTGTTGTCTGTCTCCTTGATGATAATGACCCCCCCTGCCTCTAAATGGTCTACTACCATGACCTTTGTTACTATTGTCTAATCTAGCACACTCTCCTCTAGGTTTCTGCTCTTTTTGTGAAAGACACAAAATCTCAACTGTGGAAATGGAAAAATATTCCTTCTTCCCAAAATCTTTCTCTCTTTCAGCAATTTTGTCTACAAGTTTATCAAAAGTCATGGCTTTCATCTATCCACTAGCTTGAAGAGACTCTAAGTAGTTTGAATAGGTAGGATATAGGGCTTTAATAAATACAGTGAGTTGTAAATCAACTTTGACACCAGTTGAGTCAATATCATGAAAAAGAGTTTTAATTTCAGAAGATAACTTCATGGGATTATTATCTTTCAGTTTGAGATTAAACAACTTCATCAACAATTGTATAATTGCCATCTTTGAATGGGAGTCATAAAGATATTTTAATTTCTGTAATGATTTAAACGTTGTGGTGTTGGAAAGAATATGTTTGCTTACCTCTTCAGTGACTGAGGCAAAAATAAAATCATGTTCCTTTTTATCATTACTCTTCCAAATTTCAAGTTTTCTGGCATCTGTAGGTTGCTTTGGGTCATTGTCATCCTTTCCTTCACAAATTTCCTCCCATAAATCATTAAAAATAAGAGTATTTTTTATTTTTCGAAACCATTCTTGGTAATTTTCTTGT
>JZKD02S0430656.1:883389-902302 GCA_000966675.3 Picea glauca
CGCATCTACTCCACCCGCTGCAATATAGGACTTGGACCATCCACCCCTTCTCGGAATTGACTTCTCAGGGTAATATATATAATCGTGAGTCGTGACAAATTACTTGAATCGCTAGTCGTGACAAATTATACATTAATCGTGGTTTGTCGTTAGTTCTATTTCTTAAATCGAGCGGTTTTCCATATCCAGTGAATGACTTGGACTTAAATCGAGCGGTTTTCCAAATCCAGCGGACTACGACTTGGACTATGGAGGTAAGAACCGTGTGTTGTGCCAACATGTTCCTTGGATAATTAACTGTTTTGTTCACTTGTCGMACAAGATGCCAACATGTTCCTTGGATTGTTAATTGTTTTGTTGACGCCCGAATCCAGATACCAAGAAGAATCTCGCCAACCCCATCTACCAACGTCTCACAAGCTATGGGTTGCGCGTCTTTTTCGATACGGAGGAACTTCACACGGGAAATGCCCTCTACACTACAATCGACAGAGCCATTGACAGTGCCTCAGTTCACATCGCCCTCTTTTCTAAGCGTTACGCTGAGTCACGCCCGTGCTTGGATGAGCTCCGTCGGATGATGAACAGACGTGCTGATTGCATATTTATTCCCGTGTTTTTCGACGTTGAGCCTTGTCATATTAGCGACATCGATAGGCCACCTTATGCTGACGCCTTTGCAAAACACCAACGCAAAATCGATGAAGGGAAACGCTCCGTGAAAGTCGTGGAGGGATGGAAGAAAGCATTGAGAGAGGTCCCGGAGAATATTGTGAAATTAGTATTGAAAGCCGTAAAGTGGGATCTCTTAGATGTCGCTAAATATCTAGTTGGACTGCACAAGCTACAACTTCAGCCCAATATTCATTAGATAGATTCTTGTCTTTCAACATGCTTTTTGCCATCTCCATTATTGTACGATTTTTTCGTTCTGCAACAACACCATAATGTTGAGGTGTATAGCTTGTAGTGAACTGCCTCTTTATTCCATGATACCTGCAATACTCCAAAAACTCATTTGACTTGTATTCTCCTCTCCTATCTGATCTCAATATCTTAATGGATAGACCACTCTTTCTCAACCAATGCCTTGAATTCCTTAAACTTGTCAAATGTTTCAGATTTGTGTTTAAGGAAATAAACCCATGTTTTTCAACTATAATCATCAATGAATGTTAGAAAATATATGCTCCCCCGAATGATGGTGTTTGCATCGAACCACATAAATCTGTATGCACAATTTCTAAAGGTGCGCAAGCTCTATATGACTTCTCTTTTGGAAAGTTTTTCCTATGTTGCTTACCCAAAATACAACTTTCACATGAACTTATTGGTGCTTGAATAGGTGGTAAACCCCTTACCATTTCTTTGCAATAGATACAATCCTTTGACGTTTAGATGGCCATACCTCAAGTGCCATATCCATGTTTGATCTTGACTTGATGCCTTGAAACTTGCTCCAATCTTTTCCATCATTTCACTTTTCATGTGAAGTGGGAACATTCTGTTCTTTGCCATTTTAATCTTTGCAATCACCATTTTACTAGGAGGAATATCAAATATAATGCATACATTATTTTCAAAAGAAACTTTATAACCCTTTTGAGTAAGTTGTCCCACACTTATGAGATTATGCTTCAAACCATGCACAAAATAAACATCAAGAATAATTTTCTTTCCACTATTTGTTATTACATTGATTGCACATTTTCCCATGACTTCTACAATATTATCATTGCCCAATTTAATTTGTGTTTTCACTAATGTATCAAAATCCTCACACAACCCTTTATTTCCAGTCATATGGTCACTACAATCACTATCAAGAAACCAAATGTTACTTGCATTTTCTTGAGCTACATCACATGTAATAAACAATGTCTCAGAACTACTCTCAGAGAAATGTGCATTCTCCTTTCTCATATCTGCTTGTTTCTTTTGGCATTCATTTGCAAAGTGACCATACTTCTTGCAGTAATAACATTGAATCTTTGATTTGTCATACCTTTGTGATGCATGCTTGTGATTTCTTTCCCTTGAGTTGGAACTTTGATTTCTCCTTCCTCCTGGGTCTTGATTCTTTCTTTCTTCTCTTTGAAAATTATTTCTTCCTCTTCCTCTGAATCCTAGATTTCCTCTTCCTCTGCCTCTGCCAAATTTCATTTGTGTTTTGAATGCATGCTCCAATGAGGTATTGTCATTCATGTTCAACATGCCTTCATAATTTTTCAAGGATCCAACCAACTCATCCATAGAATACGTAGTCAAATCTTTAGATTCTTCAATTACCACAACTATTACATCAAATTTTCTAGGCAAACTTCTTAAAACCTTTTCTACAACCTTCTGATCTATTAGCTCATCACCATTTTGTCTTATTTGATTAACCAACTCCGTAACATGATATGTAAATTGATCTATTGAATCAGAATCTTTCATTTGCAAGTTTTCAAATTCCCTTCTAAGTGCTTGGAGTTTGGCAATTTTTACCTTGCTAGTGCCTTGATATGTTGTCTCTAGAACGTTCCATGCTTTCTTGGTTGTAGTGGCTGGTTTAATCCTTCCAAAAAGTGAATCGTCCAACGCTTGTCCAATTATCTGCAAATTCCTTTTACTCTTTTGCCTATTTTCATTAAACTTTTTATTTTCATCAACAATCAAAATAGACTCATCTTGTGGTTCATTATAACCAACCATTACTATATCCAATAGCTCACATGAGTCAAATGCTAATTTCATTCTAAATGCCCAGTTATCATAATTTTTCCCAGAAAATGTTGGAAACGCAAGTTGTTGATGTGCCATTCTCTCTCTTTTTTTATTATTATTCAAGCCCAAAAGAAAATTTTCAGCAAATTTTCAGCTATATAATAGCACTCACACAATGGACAAATACTTCCATAGACTTTCCTCCAAGCATAGGAAGATGGGAAGTTCCTCCACTCACCATGTATTCAAGCCTTCATTAAGTTACACACACCAACCAAAACACAACCTATTTCTCAGCCAAATATATGTCAATACAGTTTGTAAATTTCACCAAACAAAGCCTAAAATATATCAGTAAGTGCAGATCTGTAGCTTGACTTGCATATTATTAAAAGGGCCTTTAGAAATCAATAGTGTGTTGTTCAAGGAATGCTTCACCTGATCGCTACATCAAAAAAATGACTCTTATATACTCCACAGTTCTTTCATTAAAGAAATCTCCAGCCAGAGATTGCATACAGTTGCCCATAGCTTTTGTTCTGAAATAAGAAAGCGGAAGGCTATTATAAATGTAGCTTACTCACACTCATGATTTTTTTGGTACACTAATATGGTGTACCTCTGCAATCGAATCTCTCTTTCTCTTTCTCACAAAGAAATGGAATAGGTATGGCAATGGAATCTGGCCTGCATTCTTTTTAGGGAATCGACCCGAAGCTCCTCTGTGTGGGTTTCTCCTACAACGTTTCCTTGTGGACAGACTTCAAGCTCTTTCTAACGCTCTGTGTCCCTCCTTGCAATATTAGCAGCACTCTTTTCTACTTTGATATGGTTGCAACAAAAGGAACATAATTAGGGGCGGCTCTATGCCTTTGTTCCTAGCAGCGACTCCTTTGTGAATGAAAAATCTGGAAATAATAAAAATAAATCACTACTAACACCTTACTTACAATGTTCACAACTCTCTTGGAAGATGAAACGTCCTCAACACAATGCACAGGAGCTCTCTTTCTCTAATACCACGATGATGTGTGTAGAAAACAGGAACACAAGAAAAAACACAGAATGATTTTATTGCTCAATTAGTGAAAATAGTTACATCACCTCATTTTTATAGAGGTTATAGAAGGATCTCGAAGATCTAGAAAATTCATTAAGTGGCTAGAGTGTCAGTGGGAATGGTGATGATGGAATTGTCTAGAAGGCGGTGGAAGCGCCAGTGGTAGGTAGAAATTAAATGCTTCCAACAGACTCGACGAAGCGGCTAAGGAATTCTGTTAAGGTCCTAACTCGCACATAGGTAGATCAATGTATTCGGATGTAATAAAGGTCAATATTAATAAGGCCTTTCAATAAAATAGAATAAGGCGGATGTAAGAAGACCTAATAGAAGCTTTCGCTTCTAGAAGGATCTTCCTCTATATGCTTCTCTTAATAGACATATTTAGTATAAATAAGGGTCGAGGGTATGAAAACCCTAGCTTGGAGATTATTGTAACAGAGTGTTTCTCGACTGGAGGTTGCCCCCTCGAAGAAGCTTGTGAACATTGCTTTCTGAATCAAAGTGCTATTTCAGTTGTTGTTCTCATATTATTTTCGTGTTATTGTGGAGATTATGCTGGTTATATTACTGTTATTCTGCCATTTCTAGCATTTTATTTATGTTTTGTGTATTTATTATATCTAGTATCTTGCAAGTGGTATTAGAGCACTTTCCTTGGCAGAAATTGTGGGTATTTTTTTTTCAGGGTAGAGACGTATTCCGACGTCTTTAAGCCACGAAGATCTGTCATTATGCGCATAAACCCACAGTTGAGGGATTCATACACGCGGGAAATACAAGTGGTTCTTAAGTGCACATCTGTTGGCCACCCTTGTAAACCCTGCTGGTACCCCTTCGAGTGGTAGCGCATTAGGCAACACTTGTGTACGGATCGGCCTAGATTTTCTGAAGCCCTCTTTAGATAAACCTATCGGTCGCTAGACTGCTATAGTGTCACCGAGAACAACACTCGGGAAGATACTCTCTAGTACCTGGGTAGTTGGGTAGTATGGCTAAGGGTACTGTCTATCCTCCTTAGTTAGTGCCCTGAGATATTAGGCCGAGTACTACTGTTGGACCTCGCACGTATATTAGAGAGCTATAGGGCAAACCCTTGTCTGTAGAACCCTTGAATACCTAACCCTTGGGGAACATAAACATAAACAAATTAAACCGACCAGATCTATCACCGCACAACTGTGTTCGGGTTGCCAAGTAAATACACATTTCTTTCCGGTTAAGAATTTGGGGATTTTAGCACTGCAACATTCTTCAAACCGAAGTATAACCCCACAGCTATAAAAAAAAAAAAAGTTTTGGAAATTTTTTCACCATTATTTGAGACCTATTCCATTAGATTCATCTCTTCTCCCTTATCACATTCATCCATATCATTTTTCTGCAAAAATTTATGACCCTGCCTGCTCCCTTTTCAGTTCACCCATCCTCATGGCCCATACCCGTAGCCAAGAACTAGAGTCTCATTTCAACACCTTGCAATCTAGTTTCCTCGAGACCCAAAAAGAAGTGCAACAACTCAGTGCTACTATTGTCTCTCATGATACATCCATCAATACCACCATAAATGTATCTGTGCAGTCCGCAATGGTGGAAGTCAAACAAAAACTAACCACCCAGCTTGAATCTATCTTTGTATCACTCTGCACCAAAGTCAAAATCCCTACCGATGACCCTTTTCTTGATGCACATACAAAGACTAAAGGTGAAACTTCTTCCCATTCCCATACCTTTCAGTCACATCGCTTTCAACGGGACATACGCCTTCCGTGGGTGGATGTAATGAAATTTGATGGCTCGGACCCCACTGGTTGGGTCACCCAAATGGAACATTATTTCTCTCTCTACAATATTTCAGATGACTTGGCCAAACTTCGGTATGGTGTTCTCCATCTAGATCAAGAACGTTGGCAATGGTGGCAATGGAGAAAAACTTTTTGTCAAGGGTATATTGCTTAGGCCATTTGACAAAATTGAAACAATTAGGAATAGTAGAAGACTTCATAGCTGCATTTGAACGGCTGGCTTTTCGAACAGAGGGCATGACTGATGCTTTCTTTCGAGAGTTTTTTATCAGTGGCCTCAAGGAGAATATTTGGGCCCATGTCCTCATGGCTCGACCTGCGAGTTGGGTGGAGGCTACTAAAAAAGCTAAAGAAGAACAACAAATTGTTTCCTCTCAAAACCGTAAGCCTTCCTTTATCCCTCGCCCTAAACCAGTAAACCCCACTACTCCCTTTGCCCCATTAAAGATCCAAAATTTGACCAAGGATGAAATGGCTGAATGACAACTCAAAGGCCTCTATTATAATTGTGATGACAAATATTTCCCGAGCCACAAATGTAAGGAACAAAATCTTTTTATGGCTATCTCTGAGGATATTCCGAAAGAGGATGATGCAACTCCCCTTGTGCCTGAGTCACCATAAATCACTGACATAAACCCTCCCTCCGACCCTCCTGAAGTGGAACCGATCATTTCCCTCAATGCTCTCACTGGCTTCTCTACCCCCCAAACCCTCAAGTTAATCGGTTACATCACGCACCGAAAGGTCATCATTCTGGTTGATAGTGGCAACACCCACAATTTTATTCATCACCGCATTGCCCAAGAAACCCATTGCTACATCCATGCCGTCAACAATTTCCAAATCATGATTGCCAGTGGTGCTTCTATGAAATGTGGCGGGCGCTTTGAAAATGTGCATCTCCAAATCGGTGACTACCACCTAAAATCCCATATGTTTTCTATTGACATGGGCAGTTGCGACATTGTGTTGGGTGTAGACTGGCTAAGGACTTTGGGTCCCATTCTCATGTGCAGATATTGATGAAGTTTTGACTCAAATGAGGATGGAATAAATTACCCTGTCAATAATTACCCTGAACTTCACCTATATTCTTGGCTCGTGCTACTTATAATATTGATCATGGTATAACTGTAAGGCTCACTATAAAGTTTATTGACAGGGTCATTCACTTCACCTATATTCTTGGCTCGTGCGAAAGAAACTACCTTCGGACATACCAAAGTTTGAAGGAAAGGCAGGTGATGACCCTTCCAACCATGTCATGACCTTTCACCTATGGTGATCTTCCAATAGCATTATGGATGATTCCATCAGACTGCGATTATTTCAACGCACACTCACTGGCCCATCGACCAAATGGTATGTAGAAGAAAAATTAGGGTCCCATGTGACTTTTGAGTCCTTGGCCAAAGCATTCTTAACCTTCTTCCAATTACCAATCCGCCACGACAATGGTCTAGAACTATTTTTGAATTTCAAGCAAACCTCAGCCACACATATTGCTGACCACATTCACGAGTGGCGTAGGCGACATAGTTTTTGCAAAGTAGAAACCACCAAGCAACAATGTCTCAACTGGTTTCTTAGATCACTTGTCTCTCTCCTCGGTAAGGATGTAGCTTCCACCTTCCCTCAATCTGAAGAGGAAGCCATCAGTAAGGCTCAATAGTATGACCTTATCTATGCACAGTCAAGGTATTTATACACTGTACTTCCTGATCTTCCAATCCTGTTCCATTTGGCCAAGACAAACCTGGGATGGCTCCCTCAGCATATGGACTAATTGGTACCACCACTCACCACGGTCCACAACCCCAACCACCATTGATGTATGGAACACCTCAACACCCATCGACATACAGGGACACTTGTTATTACCCCCCACCCCCTTATCAACAAACATACCCTGTTGCGATACCTCCACCCATCAGTGGACCACTGCCGGTACCCCCCATACATCCACCTATTCAAACGAACTCTGGTACCCCCTCTACTTCAGCTTATAGTACTAGCGAAATCACTACGCCTTCCTATGTACCTTATGAATCGTTACCACCACATAATCCATACTTCCCATTTCCTGGTCCCACACAACCCATGGATCCCCCACATCCTCATGTGGGGGTGAATTTTGTTCAATCTTCTGCCATTCAACAATACCAAAATTTTGAACAGCTGAATACGGCCAATCCAACCAATCTGTCGAACAATGCTAAAAATAAAGGACGAAACAGGAACAACAACAACCTAGGTCAAGGCGGGAATCAACCCCAGCAAAACCAATTCACTGGGGGCAACCAGAACCAAGGAAATCCAAACCCCCAGGGGGGCAATAATAATAGGCGCCAAGGGAGAAATAACAATAATGTTAAAACCAACTTCCCTTGTGCCCTTTGTGGTTTGTTTGGCCATTACACTCATCATTGCCCCCAAATCGCTGATTTCAAATAGTTGAAAGACTCTGGTAGTCTTCCCCATCCTCCAGCATTGCCTACCCCTCAGCTGGCACCACAACAATATGTGCAACAACCCCCTCCTATCATGCTGTAGAATCCCATTCCACATCAAGGTGTGATAAACACCCAATAGGACACACAACATCCTCCACCTCAGGTGGGATAATACCTCAACCCTAACAATCCAACAGATTGCACAATTCTCCTCACTAGTGAGGAATAAATCCTTCTGCAAACACGTAATCGTCAGTATCATGCACCCGCTGAGTCTCCTCCCATCCCTCTAGAGAAAAACCCTACATCGATGGGACCCCCATTAGTGATTCCTCGCCCTAACGCTAAGCCACCTCTTCACATTCCTCGCATCCCATTGCGCAGGAATGCCCAGAACCCACAGGCTAGAGTATCTCATAACTATAGTTTGGTAGACAACTTAGCACAATCCCCGGCTGCCATGTCCATTTTGGAGGTCCTCCAGACTTGTCCTACTCAGCGGAAATCATTACTTTCTGCCTTGGGGGCAGTCAACCCCACAGATACTCAACTCATTACTTTTGATCTTGATAGCGGAGAACCTCGCCTTCCCGCCTTGATCGCTTTTCAAATACCAGTAAAAATGCGGAACATCACAGTTCATTGGTGTATCATTGATGAAGGTGCATCTACACGCATTATGTCCAAAATGGTATGGAAGAAGCTTGGTTCCCCCGAATTCATACCCTCTGCCATCACCTTACGAGCTTATGATGGGTGACCATCGTCTCCTGAAGGGCTCTTCCAAAATGTCCCCATCGAACTTGGGGGAAAGACTATTCTCATCGACATCGAAGTTATCGATGACCCACTTGATTATAATATCTTGTTCGATCGTAGCTACATGTACGCTATGAAGGCAGTGGCATATTCCGTCTTTCGGACAATGATGTTCCCTCATAATGGGAAGATCGTTACTATTGACCAAATCTCACATTATGAGCCTAATCCATCTACCAACATTGATAACATTCTTCCTCTCATCCACACAAGCCATGACACATACCCACTCGTCGAGATGGGTCTTGGAATTTTCAAAGATCCATCATTTTTAGGAACTTACCATGGAGCACCACCACTCCTTCCTCCTTCCAATCAAGTATGTGTCATATCATCTAACAAAACTCACACAGAAGATACCCTTCCTCCTACCGAGGCTTCTATCATATCTGACGTCCCACTCATTGCAGAACTTCCCCCTCAAGAACCTCCTATACACTCGTCAACCCCACTAATCCACAACTCCACCTCTCCCCAAGGACATATCCCAGTTTGGGAGACACTTCCCCAAGCCATCACCCAAATTCCCTTCTTTTACCCTCCACCAGGCATCAAATCTTTTCAGGTAGCCGCAATGCTCACCCTACCTAATATGGTGTTAGCAATCCCAATTTGGTATTTAAACCAACCAGAGATGGTCCCTTGACCATCCCTCCCCCCCAAAAAAGAAGGAATCCCCATGACGATTCCCATACTTACTCCCATCACACCCCCACTCACTAACCCCCCTGCCACAGCTGGGGGTAGGAGAAAGAAGAAGGATCCCACTACTCCACTTCCTCCATGCATCCAACCTCCTTGCACACTATGTGAGAAAGAGGGACACCAAACCAACAACTGCCCATCTCTACCAGAGTTACAGAATTTGATTCCACTCAATTAAACTCCCCCAACACTCCCCACTACAACCAGTCCTACCACTACCACCCCCCATTCCATTAGTAAAGGGTTGCGGACCAAATTCGCTTGCACTATATGTTCAGAATATGGCCATTATACCCACCATTGTCGAGCACTACCACACTTTCGGCAGAGATTAGCCGAAGTACGCCAGAGCTTCCAGAGCAACCCCAGTCCTGCTACATCCTCCTCAACAAATATCACTGACATCCGTTATGTCACCACTTCAGTCAATGAACATATGATATGCCCTTGCTATCTCTATGACTCATTAGCTCATTTTACATACCAGTGTCCTATGATCCTTGAATACAGGCAACGCCAATTGACCCTGCTTCAACAGCCCGCAGAGTCGATAATTGACATTACCTCGTCACTAGAGGCTCTTTATGTCATTTCTCCTGAACCCAAGGCTCTTCCAATGCTCCCATGGTTCTTAGATGGCTTATCTGAGGATTCACCCCCCAATCCCCCCAACTCTCTTGCTCATTCCCCTACTAACATTTTACACCCAACTACCACGGGTACCCCTCAATACTTCAATATACGGTTTATGTCGAGTGAACCCTCACCATCTCCTAACATTGTTCCCCCTGCTTCTTCCTCACTAGGGGGCAACCACATGACCACAGTCATCGATATCACTCCTCATGACCCCTTGTATTCCCATCACTTCCACTGCGAAGAAGAAATACTCGAAGAGTTAAACCACCCAGACTATCCCCGGGATGCACTACACCACCACACACTCTTCTTTCCATAGGAATCCTCCACGCCTCCTAACCAACACCCCATCTATGCGGTTGAAACCAATGATTTTATCCCATCAGGGCCTATCAATTGGTTCAAAAACCCCATTCCTGCCCCTGATGCTTTTGAAGAAGGCAACATGGCCAACATTTCCCCAACCATTAAAATTGACATTTCCATTAAAAATGGCATCATCGAGGAAATCACCATTGGAGCTGCTTGCACTCCTCAAGAAATCACCACCTATAAATCCCTCTTCCAGGAATATTGAGATATTTTTGCCTGGTCATACACGAAAATGCCTGGCCTCGATCCCTCTATCGTTGAACATCACATCGAAACCTAGCCCGACATTACACCAGTTCGTCAAAAACAATGACCACTACACCCATCCAAAGTCGCGGCCATCAAAGACGAAATTGACAAATTACGCGGTGTCGGGTTCATTTACCCCATCACCTATACCTCATGGGTTTCCAACCCTGTACCCGTTAACAAAAAACAGGGCACTATCCGCGTTTGCATAGACTTTCATGATCTCAATCACACATGTCCCAAAGACAACTTTCCAACGCCTTTCATTGATCAAATTATCGACAACTGCGTAGGCCACGAGGCTCTATCCTTTATGGACGGATTCTCTGGTTATAATCAAATTCAAATTCACCCCACCGATCAGTATAAAACCGCATTCACTACCCCTTGGGGTACTTTTGCATATCGTTTCATGCCTTTTGTCTTAAAGAACGCCGACACATACATCTTTCACAATCTATCTCATATCATCCTCGCCTACTTGGACGACCTCATAGCTCGATCCAAGAAACGCACCCAACATCTTGATGATTTACGAATCATCTTTCAATGGTGTCGTCAGTACAACATCCGCTTGAATCCGCTCAAGTGCATGTTTTGTGTCACCGCAGGGTGCCTCCTCAGCTTTATCGTTTCCCAAAGCAGTATTAGCGTAGACCCCCTCAAAGTCCAAGCTATCACCGAAATTCCACCTCCCTGGAATTTAAGTCAACTTCAGAGCCTACAAGGCAAAGCTAACTTTCTATGACGATTTGTCCCAGACTACGCCATATGTGCACACGGTTTCCTTCGCTTACTATGTCACGACATCCCGTTTCACTAGGATGACCATGCCCAATAGTCATTTGACGATCTTAAAACAACACTCTCAAACGCACCTTTAATTAGTGCACCTGACTACAATCGCGACTATATCCTCTACGTATCAACATCAGCTGTATCAGTAGTAGGAGTTCTCGTCCAGCTAGGTGATGACAATCGTGAGCATATAATTTATTACGTTAGTAAAAACCTCTCAGGGCCACCCTTGAAGTATAAACACGAAGATAAACTTTCTCTTACAGTCGTCCTTGCAGTCCAGAAATTGCGCCACTACATTCTTCTTCGCACAACAAAGGTCGTCGCAAATTCCAACCCTATGTTGTACTTGCTCAGTCATCGGCAAGTTAACGACAAATTTGCTCGATGGATCATTATCCTTCAGGAGTATGACCTTGAGTTCTCAACACCTAAGTGTAAGAAGGCCCTCATTCTCGCTGAACTTGTCACGGCCCTCCCCTCTGACACCACCAATACCCCTGTCAACACCGAATTTCCCGACGAACATCTCTTTTACATCACTTTAGATGATCCTTGGTATGACGACCTCCTCGTCTACCTATGAACTCAGAATTTTGGTAACCACATTTCATGAGATGATCATCATTGTATTCTCCATTAGGCCCCCCGCTACCTCCTCATCGGAGACATCCTATACCGGCGGGGAGTCAACGCCATTCTTCGTCGATGCCTGACTATTGACAAGGCCAATAGAGACTTAAACAACTACCATAGCAATGCATGTGGGGGCCATCTTTCGGGCATATCCACTACTTAGAATATTATCTAAGTCAGTTACTTTTGGCCTACCTTGTTTCATGATTGCATTCATGTCGTGAAACGATGTGAGCAATGTCAACTCTACGCCAATAAAGCCCAAGCTCCCCCCACTCTTCTTCATCCTATCATCACTGCTGACCCTTTTTGTAAATGGGGCATCGACTTCATGACTTGTAATCCCCCATCCATCAATGGTCACAAATACATTGTTGTCTCCGTCGATTACTTCACCAAATGGGCAGAAGCTATGCCCACCTTCAACAACACCGCCAACATTGCAGTGCGTTTTTTCTTTAACCATGTCATATCCCTCTTTGGAGTACCACTCCAACTCATTTCCGATCACGGGAAACACTTCAAGAATGAGATCTTCGTCGAACTCTCATCTCAGTTAGGATTCTCTCACGATTTTGCCTCACCATATTACCCTCAGTCTAATGGATAGGTCGAAGCAGTTAACAAAGTCCTCAAGACCATGTTACAGTGCAAGGTTAATAAACATAAAACCAATTGGCATCATATGTTATTTTTTGCACTATGGGCTTACCGTACGTCTGTGAAAATAGCTACTGGTTTCACACCATTTCATCTAGTCCATGGGGTTGAGGCCACTCTTCCCATCGAGTGTGAAATTCCCACCTTACGCACTGCAATTGAGCTATTACCCGACACTTATCCAATGGATCAATGCTTGATGAACTTAGATTCTCTGGATGAATATCGTCGATCTTCATTACAGAACAACGAGGCAGCTAAAAAACGATCCAAGGCTACCTTCGATCGACATGCCAACCTTCGCTCATTTCGTGAAGGCGACCTCGTCCTGGCTTACAATATCGCTCATGATACCTTTATTCATGGCAAATTCGAGTCACTCTGGCATGGCCCATACATTATCCAACATTGCCTCACCAAAGGCGCATACATCCTAGCCTCCCTCGAAGGCCTCTCTCTCAAAGAACCTGCCAACGGGTTGTATCTAAAGAAATTTTATGCTTAAACATAGTCATTCTACTTTAGGTTATTTATTTTATAGCGTTTTTAATCTTTTTTCCATCCCTCATGTCTAAACTATCCTTTGTGCTATTGACAGATGCTTCCTCCACCAGCCTACCACATAGGTTATGTCGACGGCGCCAGGCGTTGGACACAAAATCTTGCTTTGGCCACTTGGGCTCTCTACACCCCCTCACATGAAATGCTCCATTCAAGCGGCATATGTTTGAGTTTAGCGACCAAAAACCAAGCCGAATACACTGCCGTCATCGACCTCCTGGTCGATGCCCAGCATCATCGTATTCATCACCTTAGCGTCTTTCTCGACTCTCAACTCGTCGTACTCTAGCTCAACAATGTGTACTGCATCTGTGATCCTTGCCTCTTTTGCAAATACTTGCAGGTTAGACTTTTATCTCGACATTTTGATTCCATTACATTTACACATATTCCAAGACAATTGAATCAAATTACGAATAATCGAGCTAATATTGTGTTAGACTAGCATATATCACATCAAGCTACCTCTACACATACATAAACATATAACACAACCTGTCATCACATATATATATTAGACATCATCAATACATTAACAAAACACATGTAAACACCATATAGATCTCAAAAATGTATACTCATGTATATATCAAACGGTCCACAGTGCCATCCAAATGTTTACATATACAAATACAACTATCTGCAGGCCAATGAAGCACCTCGGTACAAAATGGGCTCACCAGCCTATACACAAAAAATATGTATACATCAATACATAGAGCACCACTCATGGCACCTCTAGAGAACCACCGCCTGCCCCTCCCTTAGGCGGTGGCGGCCCACCACCACCTGCCCCTCCCTCAGGCGATGGGGGTCCACCCCCTACTGGTCCCTCCTGCCCCAGCAGTAGTCATCCGGTCATCACAACACCAACCACTACTGCTCGTCGTACTATGGCCTGCCATGGCGGCGGAACCCCCACACACTGCTCCAGGATACCCTCATCTTTGATGCGAGACCATATGCCCTCAGGCATATCCTGTAACACTGCCTCCAGACGATGGCGTATGTCCTCAAAATCCACTCCGACAGCCGCCGAAGGAGCGTGTGATGGCCCAGCACCAGGGTCATCAAACTAGCATCTCCTCACTTCCCTCTCTGGCTTAGCTGGTCGCACCGTGGCGTCCTCACACTGACGTCTCTCTCCCCGTGGTAGTTTCTCCGACTCTTGACGAGCCAGAGCTCTCTACAACTCCACCTCACACCCATGAGGTGCCACATCTGCACATACAAACAAACACCAGCTAGTATCAACATCTATATCATATACATAGGGCATGCTATCTCAAAAACACAAAAAACATACATATCAACATCATCAACATACCTCGATGGTCAAACACCTCCCCTGGAGGTAGCACCATGTTTGGATCCTCTCGAAAGTCAACCTCGACATAGGGGTACCGCAATATCACTTGCGGCATATGCTGCCATACCTGTGTCGCCTCTGTAGTAAAGAAGTGGCCACCCTTGCCACCACCATGGCAAAGCACCATACTCGACCACTGCCTCAGCCGTGGCTCTCGCGCCCCAAGTGCACCCAATAGAATCCTAGGGTGCAATATCAACACCCTCTCCAAGAACCAGGCCACCAGGATGGACCCGAAGGAAAACTCTCCTATATTCGTGGACTGACAGTGGTCCAGCTGCCCCACCATCTTGGAATGCAGCGTAAGCCCCCAGGCGAAATACTTGCCGACTAACACTCTATCCATCACCATCAACTTGCCACTGATGATTCGCTGCGTCGCCAACGAACCATACACTCTCACAATCATCGCTGCTATAAAGTGATGTGCTAGGGCATCCATCGCCCCAATGCTCACAACTGTGCCCGACATATAGTTTGGCCTCGAACAATATCTCTGACCCACCGTCGCTAATGGCATATCTCTCGGTAGCACCGGCTCTGCCGGTAGGGGCGTTCCCTGAAATGGGAGCCAAGTCAAAAAATACACATCCTCCACCACAGTGAAGGGAATCTTCTCTCCCCACACTATGAAGAAGTGCAGGTCCAGACTCCACATCCAGATAAGAAACTGCAGGAGATACTCCTACGCTCGTATCAAGGGGCACTCAAAGAACTTCAGCAGACCACAGGTTGCCAAAGTCGCATGTACACCTGGCTTCTCAATAGCCATGGCATCTCGCAGTTGGGACCAATTCCGCTCTCGCCATCCAATAGGCATGGTGCACAAATCTCACCTGCACAACATAAAACCGTCCTAAGTCAGCCATATGGACAATCAACAACCTCCAAAAAACATGTTTTACACCCGTCAACCTTGCCTCCACGGCGCGGTTGTTTAACCCACAGGTGCACACACATGCGCACCTGTACACCTCATAGGCACGCACGTGTGTGCGCCTGTTCACTACACAGGCGCTCATGCATGCGCGCCTGTTCACTACACAGGCACACTCTTAGGCGTGCCAGTTCACTACACAGGCACACTCTTAGGTGCACCTGTTCACTCTCCAGGTGCACACATGTGCACGCCTGTTCAAACGACAGGAGCGCACATGTGCATGCTTGTTCCACCAACAAGCGTGCCTATAGAGCACGCTTGTTCCACCAATAGGCGTGCCCATAGAGCACGCCCTTTATCCCCTTACCGATGCTCCTATGCACGTCTATCCGGTGGACAGGTGCGCATGTGTGAACACCTATTACCGGATCGCCTGTGCATGTGGGGGCCACACCCCTAAACACCCCTGTATGGCTCTCCGTACAACCCCTGCCCAAAAAATGAAACCCTAATTCTATGAAGGATGATCAGACCACTAACCTGACGCTCGCGGGTCCTCAATCAGATGCCTTGTCCTCCCAGAATCTCACAATCTCCTATGAATACTTCTTGTCCAATCACTATAGCAGCAAGTACAAATGAGGTGGCAATGTGGGCCCTACAGCTATATATAGGCCTTTTTACCAAACTTCCACTCACCATTCCAGGAGATCCAGTCATCCATTTCTCGATCCGTCTTCATCCACGGGATCAAGATCCCATCATCTACATCACAACAGTCCCTGGGCCTCTTTTCATCCTGATCCCCCAAGGCACCATTTTTCATACCCTGATCAGGTACACATGCACATATTCACACTTATCAAATACGTGCTCATATATTCGATTATCCTCAGATATTGTTCACGTCGGGTATTTGGTTTTCATGTGTGCAGGTACTTGGTCATCATACATCGACACAACCCCTTCAGGTATATACTCAGCACTGGCATGTAGTCATTCCCTCAGAATCTCACTTACATTTCCAGTCACGCCCTCTAACATTTGCCTCTAGGATCCCCATTTCCATCTCTACAGTACCCACACCTCCATTTGCATATTTGGTATTGTCACTCGATAGCACTCTTACCCACATGAGTTGTCCCATTCATAGCACCCTTTGTCACTTCTGACACTCATGTTGTTTTTCAAAAACCTTTAGGGATGGGAGTCCTAATAGTCTTACATCATGTCGTGAATCACCCACATACTCCTTCTCCTCATTTTGCTAGATTTCCCCACAGACTCCCAGATTACCTCTCCACGGTTCTATGGTCAGGCTGCACCTCTGCAGTAGCATGAACCCTCCATTTCATCCACAATCCGTTTACTCATCTGCAAATATCCCTTCATTTCACCTACCTCATACAGAAACCCACCCATGGGGCCCCCACCCTCCATCAGTTTCCCGAGCAAATTATGCCCTTCCCGGGCCAACCATATCACACTGGGGCACCTGTTTTTGAATTTGTATACTTCTCCCCAATTATTCCTTATTTATTGTAAAAACACCTTTATTTCCATTCATTCAATTACCTTTTTGTCGTCACCTTTGGCTATCTGCTTCCCTTTTTTGGCCAATCGCAACCCATGTTACCCTTGGTTGGAGCACTACTTATCATCCACCCTTGCCTGTATCATCCAAATATTCAGAGTACCCCACAGACCACTTACCTCTGCCCTCTCAATTTGTTCACCTTGTCCCGCCTCTGGCACAACTTATCCCTGGTCATGTTGTCCCCCTGACACTTGACCTCGTTGCACGGTTGCGACCACTTTTTATCTCACATATACTCCAACCAAGGGAAGTCTTGAGTCTTCCTACATCTTGACTTCGTCCATGTACCTCCTCCACTTCCTAACCTCACCTAGTAGATTTCACAAAGCCATTTGCTTCTGGGAGTCGCATCCCCCTTTTTTGTCGACATCAACACAGTTTTCCAGAAGGGTGACAGTATCTTGATTCTCATTACCCACCCAATGAGAGATCTCGGACGGCACAGGGTGACACACAATTGCTCCTTGCTATCATTGACCCCCATAACATTCGATGTCAACACTTTTTCATGTTACGGTGGGTCTTACTTTGCGACTATTGCAGTTAGTTCTTTCATTTGCCAAAGACCTCTGAACTTGGCTGGGCTATCAATGCCCACATAATCGGTGATACTTATTACTGTGATCACTGACTACTATTCAGAGTATGTTCATCCACAGAATTGTCTTCTACCTTTATCACGACCACCCTTGAGGGCGTTACAGTTGTCTACACCAACACTTCATTCCTATTTTTTGAGTTACATGACACGAGCATGGGGCATGCCCGCCTCGTTTATACACAGTTTTCTTTTTCACACACCTCAAGGAAGGTTGGGTTCTACCTATTCCTTTTTCCCTCCAACGGATCACTTTGGACGATCCCACTATTACTCTCTCTTACAAAAACACTCTCAGTATAAGAAACATTGATGGATTTTGGCTATACGTATGCTCCTAACCTCATCCATCAGGGGGCATCTGTTATCACTAAAATTTCATCCACACATGGTCACAAGAACTCAACATCGTCAAATAGTGATGAAGTCATCTAGGGTCCTGAATTAACACCAAAGCATTCATAAAGTGTCAAAAACTATACAAAGTAGTGAAAAATTGAAGGGCACTATGAAGACACTAGGCGCGTGCACACATGCACGGAACAGGAACGCAGAAATCGCGCACATGCGCACGATGCATGAATGTTATCGCAAAAATCCATGCACTTGATAAACAACGCATTTATGAGAGCGATCGGCCTCCCACCCACTTATGGTTCAGCTCCCAAGCTGATTTGACACTCAAATCTGGACTGGATTTGACTGGATGGCTGGTCAAAGACCTAGAAATGCCCTAATTAGCTTCTTTTCACACTACAAACTAGTTGAACAATAGCTCAAAGGAATTCTATAAAAAGGCCATGGATACACTTCATTTTTCAAGGAATTCAAAGCAAAGTTATGCTGCCATTATTCTCTTGAGGACTCTATCCTTGCCAAGAGTATATTTTGTTGGATCATGTTGTCATTGATGCCAATGGTTTGATTGATTGATGTCATTGATTGATGTCAAGTGATTGATTGATGTCAAAGGATTGATTGATTGATGATTGATGTAATA
>JZKD02S0430656.1:908244-920855 GCA_000966675.3 Picea glauca
TACTGTGTATGTGTATGATTGTTCATTTGTTCATTGCTTATTTACTCTGCAGTTATTGGATAATAGTGCTTCATTGATATAACACTTGGATTATATGGTTAAATTGCTCTATTACCGATTCACCCCCCCTCTCAGTAATCCAACATATTTCCACCATTGCATTGGGCAATCCATCTCACCCCTTGAGTGTATTAGCAAAGAGTTCTTTCACCATTTTTCATTTTTATTTGTTGTAAGAAGAGCTTTCTTGTGGGGGTTCAAGAGCCCTCCCTTGGAGGAAGAAGTGACTCATAGTCCCCTTTCTTATCAGTGTATTCTTTCAATAATATCAGCCTTATCATTGGTGACATGGGTCTCATTGTTCTTTGTGTCTCTATGTCCCTATGCTCATGAATTTAGTTGTTATTGCATTTCATAGTTTCATTCTTAGCTGTTGTTTTCTATTTCTTTCTCTAACTCTTTTCCTTGCAACTGTCCTTCTCAGCAGACCCAACTGAGCTTGTAAGCACCTCTATTTTGGTCACTAAGGTGACGAAAGAGGCGCAACACCAAGCACTAGAGGTGCATGAGAAACTGCAATAAGAACAATGTGACATACTTTCTAAAATAGAAATTTTTCAAAAATGCTTCCTGGAAATAAGCTACTCATAGGATAACATTTCTTTTAGGGAAAAAGAGGCTACAACAAGTCATGTTGCTTTTCAAAAGGAAATGACGTTCTCGACTACCGAGGAAATACCAGTAGTCCCAAAGCTGACTATAGGAGAACAGATTAGGGGAGATACCATATTAAAAACATGGGAGACAAATATTGTTGAAAGCAGGGGAATGGAAAAAGAAGTTAAGAAAGAGTGTGAATAAGTGTTTGATCAACTAGACACAAAAACATTGGGCATTGGCAGAGGTAATTGTCCTGGGCTACGAGGACAGATCAACATTGTAAGGCATCAATTGCATATCAAGGAGATTTGGAATGAATCCTAGCTTGATATTTCATAATTGAAGAAGCTTGACATCGCCCAAGTGGATAAGTGGCTGATAAAGCCAAGTCTACAGTTGCAGTTGATAAAGCTTGAGAAGGGAAAGATTGAATACTGGCTTACCAAAATTCAGAGGAAATTGTATATGTTCGAAGAAAAGGACATGACATAACCTTCCAAATTTTTTGTGTAGTTTCTAGACAGGTGTGTCGAGTGTTTTGGACTGAGCAAAGGAAGTGCTAAAAATAAATGATGAAGTAACGCATGTATACTCATTTTTGTCCAATTGGTATAAAAGTAAAAGTAATCAAGAAAAACGGTTCGAATTTTGTATTATGTAATCATTAACACCTAGGATCTTAGGAGAATACCAACCATCTGGGGTTGATGATGTTCTTTGTATAAATACAATTTTGAAAGATAGAACAAAGGATTTTTTCCTTTGGCCGATTTTACCAGAGAAATTTTCTTTCACCATAATTAATACAAGGCAAATCGAAGACTCTATATTTCTTCAAGATTGGGTTATATGTTTCCTCTGTTATTTCACATTTAATATCATTTCTTATATGTTTCTTTGATGAATGCTTAGCTGCAATTCAATACAACCTCTATTGTGGTCATCAAGTTTTTTAGTCATCTAATCGTTTATGGATTTTCCTCTGTATTGGCTATCAGCAGGTACAAGACATGTGAATTATTTAGATTTCTATATATTATGCTTCATTAAAGTTTTTCTCATCTATTTTCTTCTTCTGTCACAAGGTGAGATTATTCCCTGATTGATGCCTCACATTGTTCAACAACTTTATGTTTTCTTTCGTTTCATGCATGGTTTTCAAATTTAACGCAGTTACGAAAAACGACCTTTGATTTTGTTATACTATTAATTCGAAATTGGGATTTTTTCTCATATAATCTAAAATTGAAACAAAAACCTAAAAAGAAACAAACCCTTTAAAACTCTTCTCCTTCATGACTGTACCTGTTGCAAGACAACCCAATATAGAACCCAGTCTCACAGACCAAACCAACATTGCTTTAAGCCTTTTTGATACCATCCTAAAAATTGCCACCACCTGGGTCAAACTTGAACATTCATGGGCAACTATTGAACAATACATAAGCCTTTAGGAACAATTGGAAGCTAGACAAAGGCAACTCAGAAATCAGCCTTAGCTTCTTTTCCTAAAAGTTGTTTTCTTCCTGTATATCATTTACCCTCTTTTTGGATGCCTAGACTCTATATTTTATAGCCTTGAGTACAGACTCTGGAACAACAATATGAATTGTCCTCGATTTGAATGGATTGATGTCAAGTGGAATCAAAGTCATATGATGTCATGCATAGATGAATATGGATCAATGAGTTTTCATCGATATATGATGCATATATGAAGATGGATCAATGATTTGTCATTGATATATGATGAATAGATGAAGATGGATCAATGTGGTTTCATTGATATATGATGCATAGTTGGATTAATGTAAAGATTACACATTATTGTCTTGATAAGGAGTACAAATGGATGAAATCCAAAGTGGTCCCCTTATGCTGAAAGCCCTCATGGGAAGACGCTTTTTGGTTGAGTTATCCTAGTAGTATGGTTAGAGAACCCATGGTTAATTGGGGAATAATGAGATGAAGATCAATGAATTTGCCAGTGAAAATATCCTAGATGGATATTTCTTGTCATAACGTTTCCGGTGGTATGTGGAACGTCACATAACTCCTCATAGTTTGAGAGTTATGTCCTTACGAAGTTAGAGGATCCCCGTATGCTGGCTTGAAGCCCCGAAAGGTCAAAGAAGTCAAAGTGTTTGCAAAGAAGGAGGATTATTCAAATAATAAAGTGAAGTGACAAAGTCAAAGAGGATTATTTAAATAATAAAGTGAAGTGACAAAGTCAAGGAGGATTATTTAAATGATAAAGTGAATGGAGAACTTTCTAATTCTGGAAAGTGGTTATAAGAAGGTTAACCATAAAATGAGGAAAATGGGTTAAGTGGTCAAGTGGCTATTGGATACATGGACAAGTGGCAAATTTGGCAAAGTTGGACATAGGTGACTATGTGGAAAAAGTGGTTGTGGACAAAGTGGCCTAGAAGATGCTTCTAAGGAAGCTACTTGGAGAGTATAAATAAGAGACAAGGGTCTCTTGTGAAAATAATGTCTTGAGCATAGCTTGAATATCTATTCTGAGAGAGAGATTGTTTGGAGGATCTCATGGACACATCAAAGTTTCTGTAAGTCTGAGATCTTGACGACGAAAGTTTCGGAAGTTTAGAAACCCTAGTTTCTAAAGGAGTACACAAGCAATAGTGGGCCAGAGAGCATATATACATGGGCTGCAGTGAGCCAAAGTGCATACACATGCGGGCTGAAGGAAGGAAGAGCGTGTACAATTGGATGAATTCATGGAGACTTGAGTGTGAGTTGATGCCAGGTTCTTGAATTTTGAAGCAAGTTCCATATCTACATTCTATGGGCTAAGACCTGCCATAGAAACTCTAGTATGGTTACATTTTTGTCTTGATGGATGCTCTTGCTTATTGTATGGTGAATGCTTAAGGAATTCTTGGTATTATTGTGGTGATATAGTTATGTTGATTGATTGATAGAGTGAGAAACACTCTTATGTTTCAGTACTGATATGATTACCATAGTACATTGTTTACTTATGTTTAAGTAGCATTCATATTGTATGGTTGAGGAACATGAGTAAGTTGTTGGAGAGTATGGATGTGTTGTGATTGGTTATTGTTCATATTGGACAATGAAATGTAGAAGTGAATGTGACTGAATACTATAGAGGATCTGAGTTTTTCATGGAGAAAAAACCCTAGTTGTTCAAAAGTCACATGCAGGTTGTAGTACAGACAGGTCGCATACATACACGAGATGTACTACTAGTAGGGTGCATACATATGCGTGTTTCACTACTGATAGGTCATGTACCTATTGACAGATTGGTATCTGTTGAGGATTGATTCCTATTCTTAGTTGGTGTTGAGTTGTGTAAGACGATTCTTGCATTATAGAGTTGGTGCTCTTGTGGAATTGTAACTCTATTTACTTGTTGTTGATAACCCAAGGATTGTAGTTCGTAATAAAAAGAAATATTTACATACATCTTGTGTTCTTTGTGTTCCTTGTGGTGATGAGTTATTGAAGATATATGTTACTAGTATATGTTGTTGATGTATGTTCACATTTAACTGGTTATAAATGACAACAATAAGTAAAGAGTAAATGGTGATTGCTAACTAAGGATTTTTATGAAGGGAAGTTTGAAAAAGATCCCTACACTGATTCACCCCCCCTCTTAGTGTGTTCAGTGTGTCCAACACACCCAAGATAAAAGAGGTTGAAACGGGCAAAGGTTCTTCTCTTGGTACTACAATGTGGCTGGAATACACTCCTAGGGCAGAGATGGTCATAAAAACCTCAACAAAGAAAGATTTTGTCCAACCTCTGGTCTTCGGTGATATATAAGCAGGAACTGGATCCAAAGTAATGCTCCCATAGTGGGGGGACCTTTTCAATAGAATTATCTGGGAGGAGTACCCGGAGTATATCCCACACAACGAACCATATGTAAGGGTGCTCGATGACCAGGTGTTCCCAAATATCCGACGGTCATATTTTCACATGGTAGCTAATAGAACCGCGATTTTACCTTGCATATAAGTTTTGAAATGGATAATCAATGACCCAGACATGCAAAATTGCTTAATCAATCATGATAATGGCGGGTGTGTCTGATTGTTTCTCCTTACAGAAGTGTGAAAGTACTACAAACTTAGAGACCTAGAGGAGTGACTAAACATAGACTTCATGGTGAATTTTTATGAATTCCATGACACTAGTCGACTGATGGCCTCATGGTGGAAGGAGGACAAGAAGTTTAGAAACTAGGTAGATGGATGGTATGGGACAGTTAACCTGAGGGAGACATACATCTATTTGATGGCTCTCATCTTCCGACTATATGGAGAGAAGAAGTGCTCCAGGTTTTCAAAAGCATGGATGCCCTTGCCCTACACAATGGCAATCTCCGTAATTAGCTTCAACTGGGGAGAGATAATTTCCTAACAACTTAGCATCTACGTACAATAGGATTAGACGTTGAATGAAGAGGAAACACCCTCTTTCCACATGGCCTCATACCTGCTTGATGTCATCTGTGCGAGAAATGTCTTCGCCGACATGAATTTGAGTTGGCATGTTGTGGAGCTCCCGGTCCATGTTTATTTCAACATATTATGGGAGAAAATGTATAAAATATCCTATGAACTCATGTGAAATGAATTCATCACTCGTATTCATTTTATTATATTTAATAAAGAATTCCCAAGATTATCCGCAGTGGCCAAGAAAATGGTAGCAAAGGTAGGCCACTGGTATTTGGATGAATTCTCAACTTATATCAGGGTGTTCGAGACCAATGGAGCACCGCATCTACTCCTCGCCCATGTCCTAGACTAGATCATTGTAGGCAAAATCTATTATCGAACCATCCCGTAGGGCTATAACGCCACACTAGTCAAGGAAACAAAACTAGCTTTCATACCCTACAGTTTCCATGTGGGGTTTTATCTCGTAAAGGACACAGCTCAAGATAAACAAGAAGATATGCACCAAAATTAATTTAGGTTCTCGATAAGCCGATTCCACAAGCATGACCCTAAAGGCCTGGTCCTCCAACATGCTTCACAAGTATCATCTTGTTGGTCATACGTGCATGATACATTTGAGGATGAAATTTTCATAGAATGCACTTAGGACTGGGAGGAGGTAGTACAGAGGATGGCCAAACCAAATATGACCAGGTTCAATGCCATGATCATGAATGAACAAGTGAATACCATAGATAATTTTGGCTAAAGAGGCCCTCAGATCCATTGAAGAAATCAGAGTGGAAGAGACTACAGAGGCAAAGAGAAGGGGATTGCTCTTGCTAGAAGGGGCACAAAGAATCATTGATTAGTTGAAAAATGACCATGATATGATAGATATGTCAAGGATTCATGATGATGACCCAATATAAATAGGAGGAGAGCCAAGTGGCTTGAAGCCAATACAACTTGAATAAATCATTGGGCCAAAAAACCCTAAAGTTCCACCACCACAAATCAGATCACGAGGGGGAATTTCAACCCAACCTGAGATAGCAAGGAAACCTGAAAGGAAAAGGGTACCAAATCCCTTATTCGAATTAATAACCATATATGATGATGAGGAGAGTTTGGAGGTGTCCCTGGCGACTCCAGTGCAGATTACAGAGGAAAGGGAACTCAAGAGAGCATCTACCCCAGGTCCCGATGCTCCAATTCAGAACCCTCCATAGAGCGAGCATGAGGTCGGAAGTGTCTTAAACATTGATTTTATCAATGTTTCGGAAACCCCAATGGACAAATCGAGGGATTATATAGGATCAGGTAGATAGAAAGAGGAAATTCCACAACGATATCTTGGAATTTTAACAATCGATTACCAAGTAAATACCGAATCTACCCCTGGTTCTTCAGTTTTGGCTGATACCTTACCAGCCGATGAGAAGAAAACAAAGACCGAGCCATCGAGACATATGGAAGAAGTTCAGGAACCCATCCTAGAATAGGTACAGACAGTCAGGAGCATGGGAAATACTCTAACCTGGGGAGACCAACAAATCCCCAAACTTGTTGATGAGGTCGTCGATTTACATGCGATCGCCTATGACCGAAAGAGAAAATCCATCGTGAAGAGAACTACTAAGAAGAGGAGGCTTACGTTTGATAGTTTGATTCTCATCACCACATAGGAGAAGCTTATCAACATAGAACACTCCAAGACGTCCTATCTTTTCAGTGCATGGATGCCTATCACAAATGCCACATTGGATAGAGAAAAAAGGGATGAAAAGGATTTGGCCACTGTGCTTAAGGAGTTGAAGCATCTGTTCCATTTGGAAAAATACTATCAAGACTCCACATGAGCCACAATGTTTTTAAGGAGTGAGTTCCAAGACGCCTATGCCAAATTCAGGAATCAACGTCACGTTTTCACTACAGGAATATCTGACTTACAAGAAGACACCCTTATGGTGCTAGTGACTTGGAAGGACATGGAAAGGTGGTATTAGAAGGCTCACCAAGTAGTGGAAAGGATCGATTACATCAACGCAGTCAAAAAGGATTGAGATGTTGAAGAGCACGACATTCGGGTGCTAAGGGATAGAAACATAGATCAGATCAGGAAAGCAGCCGAATATTGGGTGAAAATGGCCTAGGAACCTCAGAGGGAGATTCAAGATAAATGGGTTAATTGCGAAAGGAGTTGGGTAAAAATTAACCAGGAGATGAAGGACATCAGCCTCCCAGAATTCGACTCACCCAAGGACTTTGTCGACTTGCATTAAATAATCAAGAAACATGTGGAGCAAGACTCAGCATAGAGAATAAAGATACCAAAAGTGGTGAGCATGGCACCAGGTCAGGTACAATAGTTCATGGAGTGTCCGATCAAAGATCAAGCAGTTTTGTAATGGTTAAGTGTCAAAATAGTCAAGTATCGAGCACAAGAAGTAGAAGTGAAAGAAATCCTTTCATCCCCAATGGACTAAGATAGGTTCCCGTATGCCAACACATTGGAGGAACTCTTTGTCAAATGGTGAGAGTATGAGAAGAGTCATCCACTTCAGTGAAACTATTTGATTATTCTTAGAAGATCGAGAGATGAAAGCGCCATGTGACGATATTTTGTTTTAGTTATCTTGCACTTTTAATAGATATTTTTATTTAATGATACATTATAAATAAGAGGATTGACCTTTTAGTAAAGGTTGATGGTTTTTTCAAAGAGCTTGATTTTTGGAATTGTAAAGAAATATTTCTGAACTACCTTAATTGAGAAGTCTTGTTTAGGACCAGAGACAAACCTCTGTTTTCATCAAAGGCGTGTGTGATTGGATTTGAGGAGGAATTACTTCCAACTTTATTTCATGAATGGATGTTGTAATGAGTAAGATTTTTTGAATCTATTGATAAGTTAGTTGTTTGAATATTTTTTGTAATTCATGTCTCTAATGATGAAGGAAAATCGTTGTCTTAATGTGTGATTAATGCTAGAGCTAAGGAAACTATTTTTCTTTCCATAATTTTATTGCATGTATTTTTTCTTTTGATAATCATATCTCAGTCAATAATTGAAATATCAACAAGTTAATGTATTAGTACTAGGATTTTCATAGGTGTGAAAATCTTTGTCTGCATGCCTGAGTACAAACGGTTATCCCAAGCTCATTTTTCTTCAGTAGTTAAGATCCCTTTTTTTACCAACTGGTTTATACCAACACACATATTTTAATCAGACCTATCTAACAGAAGAAAAGACAAAAAGAGAACGTTTAAACTGAAGGACGAACTTTCACAAGAAGATATCCTGTCAATCACTACATAAAGCCCATCGAGTAATTCGTTGTATCAAAATATCTAGAGAACCATTCCACCATCAAATCTTGTAGAGTCTAATTGGGCCTCAATGGAGAGTTTTCTTCCTATAGTTGAGTTAAATGGATTTAGGAACCCTCAACAGAATTAGATCTAGAAGGAGGGCCTATTGAATGAATGGATAATAATATTTTTGATATAATATTTCACATAGCCTATAGATTCAAAACAAACCACATGCATGTCTAGTCGTTCTCAATACAACCCACATACACTAAGTACTCCTGAATCGAGTAACTCACCTTAGCAAGAGAAAGAACATTTATTCCCTGAAATATCTTATGCTCTTCCACACGAGGAGTTGAACCAATTCAGAAGAATCACAAGAGATGACACCCGAAAAAATGGAGAATTACCCTTATCTCTGTTAATTTCTCATAGAAAACAAGTAATAAGACTAGTGGTCGACACCCCTGACTGAGATCGAACATCCCCTTAATTTGATCCCTAAAACACCAGCTAGTAACTACTCTGAGCCTGACAATTTTGAATCTGACGAGGAAGGGTTTAACTTGGATTGCTCAGCTTCAGAGTCAAATGACATGGAGGATAAAAATAATCATAATGAATAAAGGGGAAACCCACCTCAAAATAATCAACCATGGTTGTCCAGGGATGATTTGGCAATCTCGAGATGGGTACATAACCTCCCATGACATCCGGAAATGTTACTTCCCAAGTTCGACCCTGAAACCTCTGGATTTGCCTGAAGACCACACTAAAAAGTTCATACTAGCTATTAGACTGGTGAATGTCCAACATGAGGATGTAGTATGTAGGATTTTTACCTATACCTTTGAGAATTTAGTCTCAACGTGGTGTTTTAACTTTCCTGTAGGGTCCATAACTAGTTGGACAAAGTTTCAAAAATATTTTTTAGACAAATTTGCAGAAGAAACCACTATATGATATTTAATCGATGAACTGTTCACCGCCACCATGAGTTCAAAAGAAAATGTTAAATACTTCAATCAACGATTCACCACTATCCTAAATAAACTTCAACCAGAAGCTAAACCCACTCAGGAGTTGAAAATGAAAGTATATGTTAATGCTCTCCATGCTTCTATTTCCATTTTTGTAAAAAGGTCTTCCAAGCATACCCTAGCTTGAAATTTCGAGGAAGCCAAGACAATTGAATTCCAAAAGAGGTGATGGAAACAGGGCCAGGTTTCACTAGTTAAGAAGGAAGCAAAACGTCCACCCAGGAGAGGACTCTTGTTGACTAGACCCCCATGTAAACAAACAGAACAAGGTATCAAAAATGGAAGTGGAGACATAAAATACCTACAACTGATGATAAAGAAGTTTTCAAATTAAATCGTAGACATAAAAAGAAGTGCGCGGAAGGAAACCAAGGCCAAAGGCCCTATAAACCCTTTTTCAAAAGAAACCCACTGTTCAAAGAAATTGAATCTCCCCCAACCAACTTAAACATCGACCTGGGAAATATAGCATCCGACTCCTTCTATACCTATCATCAAGAGAAACATTCTAAAAGAGACTATCCACAATGGGTGCAAGCCATGTATTTGATGGTCAATCGGGTCCTAGAATAATTTCCCCTTACCGAACAATCAAATAACTCAACGATGAATATTGTCGACCAGGAGGAAGTTAAATCTACAGAAGAAACAACCATGCTACTCTGGGATCCTGACTTGCCAATGCCTTTCGATAATATATTTAAGGTTCAAGAACCACCTGCCGAGGTTTTGGCTATGAAAACACGAAGTAGGGGTCAACCAGTCTCAAATGACCTTACCATTGCCCAAACTTAAAGAGGAAAAAAAACATCTGATCACTCAAAAGCACCTTTTGTCTCCCAAATAAATCCTATAAACATCCATACACGAGAACCACCCAAGCTAGACTACAACATAGTAGAATATTTAAAAAGATTGAAGGAAAATGTATCGGTCATGGACATGTTTAGAATCCCCCAACAAAAGGACTTTTTGTTACAAGCCTTGAAGTTAGTAGAAACTCCTATAACAAGCACTGACCAAGGGGAAAATATAGCTCCCATATATCTGAAGAATAAACCAAATGTGAACCCTTGCTCTGTAGATAAAAAAGGAAAGCCTTTTGTCCCAACGTTCCTTTTAATGTTTGAAGTATTCAATAGAAACCTCCATAATTTTTTAGTTGACTTAGGGGAATCCTCTAATGTTATTCCATTATCTATTTGCTAAACATAGTCCGCTCAAAAGTGATAAACACATTATACAATTAGACAAAACTCACGTAAAAGTTATTGGAGAACTCAAGGATGTCATGATCATAATGGCCACTCACCTGAAATTTGTTCAAGTGATTGACATAACTGTAGTGGATATACCATAAGCTTATGGTCTACTACCTAGTCGAGATTTGTCTGAAAAGTTGAATGGATACTTTAGCATGGACTGGGCTCACCTTTGGTTTCCATTAAAGGGACATGGAAACATGATTAATATCACTAGGGAAATGTATCTCAAGCATACTATCACTGACTTGGAGGCCTTCAATGAACCCTCATCAGGATATTTCCCCATGCTAGGCAACTACTCCTACAATTCTAATTTTGACAGTTTCTCCCCTCTCTCATCTGATGTAACGCTTACCCAAAACTCTGAAATGACTTTTCAAGTGAATCTACTGGTAGCAGTGGAAGAAACCCTCTTCTGTCAAGAACCTCTGTTGGAAACCACAAACAAGATAGGTGGAGAGGAGAAAGTTAGTAGGCATGGAGAAGTTGATGATTCTCACTCACAAGTTTGGACCCTTTACTTTGATGGGTCTAAATCACAAGAAGGGTCAGCAACAAGATGTATCCTCATTGATCTGAAGGGAAACATAATTTCTTGTCCCGTAGATTGGAATTTGAATGCACTAATAATACTGGCAAGTATGAAGCTTTAGTTGAAGGACTAAAGAAATCCATAGACTTAAACATTACAGAACTAAAGTTTTTTGGAGACTCTAAAATTATCATTAGGCAAGTAAAGAATACTATACATTGCAACTCTCCCCACCTGAGGAATTATCAATAAGAAGTGCAGAGGCTAATAGAACATTTTGAATCCTTCAACATTACAATGATCCCCAGAAAAAAGAATACTCTTGCTAATTCCCTGTCCACTGCTGCCTAGAGGCTATCCCCTTTAGAAGACTATGAAGCCTCCCGGTTCACTATGGAACTGCTACACAAACCATCAGTATTCCTTGTGGTGATGATTTATTGAAGATATATGTTGCTAGTATATGTTGATGTATTTTCACATTTAACTGGTTATAAATGAAAACAATAAGTAATGAGTAAATGGTGATTGCTAACTAAGCAGTTTTGTGAAGGGAAGTTTGAAAAATATCCCTACGCTAATTCACCCCCCCTCTTAGTGTGGTTGGTGTGTCCAACACACTCAAGATAAAGGAGGCTGAAACAGTCGAATGTTCTTCTCTTGGTACTGCAATGTGGCTAGAATACACTCCCAGGGTAGAGCCGGTCATAAAAACCTCAACAAAGAAAGATTTTGTCCAGCCTCTGGTCTTCAGTGATACAGAAGAAGGCATCGGATCCAAAGTAATTCTCCCACAGTGGGGGGACATTTTCAACAGAATCAACCGGGAGGAGTACTCAGAGTATATCCCACACAACGACACATATGTAAGGGCAGTCGATGACCAAGTGTTCCCAAATATACGACGATCATATTTTCACATGGTAGCCAGTAGAACCTCGATTTTCCCTTTCATATAAGTTTTGAAATGGCTAATCGACCACATAGACGTGCATAAGTGCTTGATCAATCATGATAATTCTTATTATTATATAAATCGGTAGGTGAGGACACTAACAGATATCCCTAGATCCACCTAGATCTAGAACAAAACACACCAGAACATGACGTTTTCCTTAAGTTTTAGATATTGAATTTACTAACTAAAGAGGGATATGTGACATACCTTTTAAATGCAACTTTCTCTCACCATCGCCATCCTAGCTCCATTCCAACACTCATACATTGATGAACCTACAAAAGAATGCAACCAACCAAAGTGATAGTAATAGCATAAACTCAATATAAACTTATGTATGTGATCAAGGAATCATACAATAAAACACAACAAGCTTTATAGGAAATAATCATA